>PVKS010003546.1:0-102465 GCA_004027875.1 Aplodontia rufa
CCCAAATATGTTAGCATCAACAGATGAGAGAACCCATTCGGCCCTTGAGTCTCTGAGATTGGGAGACTTCACTAAGCATAATTCTATCCATCTCCATCCATTTGATTTCAAAAAACATCATATCATGCTCCCTAATGGCCGAGTAGTATTCCATAGTATATATGTACCAAAGCTTTTGTATCCACTCATCAAGTGAGGGGCATCTGGGTCACTCTCAGTTCTTAAGAGCAGTTCTTCCAGCTGTGAAGCCTCAGCTGTTCCTTCTGCTCTTGGTGTCCTCCCCACCCCTTGCACCCTTCTCTTTTTCTTCTCCATCTCCCTTTGTCCCTGGAGATATACTATTTTCTTGTGCATTTGCTAGCTTTATATAGTTTTCATTTTCTCCCCTAGCCAGAACTGCTTTAAGAATCTTGAAAGGAAAAGGTTTCCCTATCGATTATTTTCAGTGATTGGAGGAGATGGTCTGTTAATGTCTCTGCACCATACTAATTTTATGAGTCTGAAAATACAATGATGTTTCACTCATTTCTAAATAAGGTATGTGGAGGACCCCTTGTGAAAAAGGTGAATAATTGTGAGATATTTTGTTTATGTGTTTGCAAATGTGAATTTTAGTTACAAATGTAATATTATGAATTGAAAAGCAGGTAGTCTTTGGTGAAGTGAAATAAAATGTAGAAAAGTCTCCAACTGTAAGTACATCTGTATTTCAACTACTAGTGAAAGTACCCTTAAACAGAAGAATGAATTACTGAATTGAAGGTTGAAAGCCTGTTAGATTCCATTTCCATGTGGATTGAAGGTGGAATTTAGTGCTATAGGATCCAAAACTCGAAGAGAAATTTTGAGATAAGTATGATGTCAAGAGCATGATTGGTCAGCTCTTAGGTAGTTTGGAGGGGTTTCTGAGGCTAGGTCTAAAACTATGCTTTTTCTCCCTTGGTGGCATTTCTTTCGGCTATCATTTGGGGATAACATGTCTGTACCATCCTGACTTCAGCTTTAGGTTCAGCCAGAATAATATTAGCAAGCACGGTTGGAGACATTCACCCCTACTTTGCAGTGCTTCATATAACTGGCCTTATTCCTACATACGTGCTATGATAATGGAGAAATTCTGAGTTAAATCCCAGGGCCATTCCTCCATGGGTTCCTTCTCCCTCCAAGATGCCTGTTTCTGCACCTGGAATCTGGAGCAGAGTCCAGCTGGAAGAGTAGAGAGCAAGACGATGAAAGAATTGATTTACAAGGATGTGTCTAGCAGCAGATGGTGTGCAAAATGAATCTGAGTGGAAAGGGACAAGAGGCCAGTGACAGGGGTTGTACCAATAGAAAGCATGGTCACCACACCACACATTTATTCTCCCTCTCTATGACAGGTTGATGAGAGGGAGCCTAATTGTTTATTCTATATGATCATATTCATGAAACACCACTATCAATTTCACCTTTTATGTAAGCCAGGGAGCTTGCTAGTTGTTTTTCTGTTCTGTGTTCATAAGTTCAGAATTTTAAGCCATGAAAAATGAAGATGGCTGGCAGTTCCCGAGGACCTAAAGTCTAGCACTCCATGTCAGAGTGATGTCTAAAAGAGATCCACATCAGAAATCCCACCAGGCTAGACGCTTCAAAAGAAGCACCTAGGGATCTCTCCTGGATGTTTTAGGTTTTTCTATCCAGAGGGCAGTCTTGGCAGAGACACATTTTCAGACTTGAAAAGACTGCTTCTGGGGATCTCGGTTCCCTAATGATCTGACATGAACTGATTAAACACATGCACACACTCTTTTTACTGGTTATAGAGTTCTTCTAAGTGGTAATTGGGAGTTAAATGATTTTTCATCACAGGAATTTGATGCACTTCGCAATCAATTACAGTTAATTAAATTCCATTCCCATTACTTGGGTTTTGGGTATGGAGTGGCAGGAGGTTTGATCCCTGTTTCATTGGTGGAAAAGCTGAAGCATACTTTGCTGCAGGCCACACAGAAGGCGGCTGCGGGCTGGGACTGTGTCCAGGCTTCTATCTTTATTGCCCGTTGCCTGGTTATTCTGTCCCACTGTGAAGAAAGTTAGGCCCCAGGAGGCCTGTAGACATTGCTATTGGACTATTCGACCTTACCATCTTCTCTCATTTGAAATTCTTCATTCAAGTTAAGAGACGAAATGGGGAGCCCTCCTCATAAAGGGACTCAGTGTCCATTTTTGGAAGACAGTATCAGAGTGTGCTCTTTTGCTAGGTTTTTACTTAAAGAGGTGGAGAAGAATTGTGATAGTGCAGGCTTATTATTGCTGTAAAAGAGCTGTAGAAAATGGAAACCATTAGTCATTGTTTATGCACCCAAATCAACTCCAATAGTTAGAAATGAAAATTAGCACTACTTTGCAGAGAAACCTTTAAGTTAATATACATGTTGATGTGGGTTATCTTTTAAAAATAAGTCTAGTGACAACATGAGTAGGAAGGCTTCTGTACCTTTTTAAAAATTACCTGTTAGAAATCCTATTTAAATTCTATCATCTAACAAAATTTCTACTTGGTAGAGGCTGCGATTATGTTTTCATAAATACTGTAGTATGAGAAATGAAGGCGTTTTAAAACGTATTTGGCTAACTTGAACTTTGTGTTATTTGTATGTTTATATTGCCCACAAAGAAACATTTCATTTCCTATTATTTTTATTACAAAGGAGATGACAGAAACGAAAGAGAGACTCTGCATCTCCAATGGGGAATCTGTACTCCACAAATAAATGATAACTTTGAGCTTTGAAACCTCTTTGCCTCTTGGCTATCCCAAATAAATCAGTGTGGAGAAAATGCAGAGTAATTAGATGAGTTTGGTAATTCACTGCTTCTGGTTCATAGTAGTTTATACTACCAGTAATTAGTATTATAGGACTGCATCAACTTAACTGCTGACAAATGACAGTGTCAAAGATTTGGGACCCGGATGTGCAGCTCAGTAGCTCAGTGGTTGAGTGCTTGCTTTTAGCATGCCCAAAGCCTGGGGTTTAATCCTCAACATCAGTAAAAGCAATCTCAAGAGAAATCCCTGGAGCTTTTACTCATTTACTAATTCACTCTTTGTGTATTTATTCGTGAGCAGCATACCATGAGCTAACCCAACTATAGCATAATTACAGGATACACATGTCCATCTAGTTATTCATAAGATTTTTGATTGGAAAGAATTTTGATGTAGTTTTATGTATTGATATGAAAAAATAACAGCTCTTTTGGGGGAATTTGTTACCCTGTGTGTATTTGTAGCAACACATTTATTTTTCATTTCTCAGTGTGCTTTCCCCAAAAAAATTATTGAAGAAAACTAAATAAATTGGAGGAAGTAGCATTGGCTAGTTCCCAGTGTATATAATGTGCAGGGTTGCTTCACTTTTTGTTTTAAATGTCCTTTACAGAAGTGTTTTCATGCTGAAGAATTTCTAAATATATGATTTAAGGAGTTAAGAGTCACCAGAGTTGGTATAATTGATCTTTTACTTTATATCTGAATATGGAACTGTTATAATCATTATTAGAAATGGCATACTTGTAGGAAAAATATGAAATTCCATGTCCCTTCAAGGTCCCCTAGCCTTTGGGATTTTGGTCGTGGCTCGTTTCCGAGCTCAGCTCTGCATGGGTGTGGCTGTCTGGCTGTGGTCTGCTGATGTTTCTGCTACGTTCAGGGTATAGCAGAAGCACATGCTGGTCTAATAATCCCTCACTTACTCCCTTATGGATTAAGTTCTTAAAATTTTATATAAATAATATTACTAGCATGTGCTTATGATAATACTCAAGCCCTAGAAAAAGAATAAGAGTAAAAGCTGCTGTCCAGACATTTCTGTTTATATACATGAATGTGTATAATTTGTACACCTAAATGAATCGTACCATTACTAGCTCTACATTATGCATTTTATATTGAATATTATGCTTTGGTGATCTTTCATATTTCTCTGTCCTTTTAATTACTACATACTGTTTCATTATAGGTACAAGTCATTACTTTATTTAATAATTCCTTTATTGATGACTTTTTAAAGTTGCCTCAAATCAATTTTTTGTTACTACAACCAAAACCACAGCAAATATTCTCATGTATTCTTTGGCTATGTATGCTGTTTCTATAGTTGATGCTGTTTCTGTAGTATAGTCAGCTTATTTGCTGCTGTAACCAAAAGACCTGACAAAAACAATTAGAGGAGGCAAAGTTTATTTGGGGGCTCATGGTCTCAGAGGTCTCAGTCCATAGACAGCCGACGGCATTCCAGAGCCTGAGATGATGTAGAACATCGAGGTGGAAGTATGTGGCACAGGAAAACAGCTCAGGAGTTGGCACCAGGAACCAGAGAGAGTGAGCTCCCTTTACCACAGACAAAATATAAGCCCCAAAAGCATGCCAGCAATGACCCACCTCCTCCAGCCACAAGCCAGCTGCCCACAGTTCCCTCCCAGTTAATCCCTATCAGAGGATTAATGCACTGTTTGTTAAATCTCTCATAACCCAATCATTTCACCTCTAAACTTTTTTACATTGTCTCACACGTGAGTTTTTGGGGGACACCTAATATTTAAAACATAACGGATGGATTCTCTAAAATGAGTTACTTGGGTTAAAGAGCATGTAAACAATTTTTTGATAACTGTAATATGGGGAATTATTCAAAGAGAATGAAGTTTCATTTATGCAAATTGAATTAGTTGTAGAGATCTGCTGTACAGCATGGTGCCTTTAATTAACAATACGTATTGTGTATTTCAAGAAATTTAAGAGGGTTGATCTCATGTGAAATGTTCTTACCACAAAAAAGGGAAAGTGTACAAAGAAACGTTTATAGGTGATAAATGTTTATTATCTTGACTGTGTGGTTCACCGATGTTTGTATATGTCTGAACTCATCAAATCGTTTGTATTAAATGTGCAGTTTTTGTATAACATTTATGCCTCAATAAAGCTGTTTTTAAAAAAGAAAGAAAATGTGCACACTGAATTTGAGAAGTCTTGCTGTAATTCTTTTTCATTTAAAGGGTAATAATGAAGAGTAATGAACCAAAGAAGCTTGGTTTACATAAAAAGAAATTTTGGTAGCCCTTTACAAATGTTAGTAATATACCAATGGGTTTCAACTTTGGACAGAGAATGAAATCAGCCAAGGCTCTTAAAAATAAAAACAAACAAACAAATAAACAAAGGTATCTGATTGCCTGATACCATTCATAGAAGTTTTGATTGAATTTGTCTGGGTGGGAGTCTAGGCTTTGACAGTCTTTAAAATCATTCCAAGGCTTTATTGAAATCATACATCTAGGATTAAAATCATTTGCTACAAATTCTCACTAATTTTCAGTCCTTTTGATGTTTTCTTTTGTCCAATTCAGATAGGAGAAAATGTATTTTGTTTGAATTTGCATATTCCTGTTTACTACTGAGGTTGATGAATTTTTTCATATGTCAAATAATCATTGTGTTCTTATCCTTTGCTCATTTTTCTGTTTATTATTTTTTTAAGAGCAAGGGACAGTGAGAGAGAGAGAAAGAGAGAATCAACTTTATTTAGTTTTTCATGTGACTTTCATTGGTCGGACATGTCCTTTTGTCTGAGGTGCTAGGATTTGAACATGCCAGGCAAGCACCACAGCCACTGAGCCACAGCTCCAGCCCCTGTGTGTTTATTCTTAATGATGCCAATTAATCCTTTGGCTGCTGCATTACTTGCAGATCTTTCAGTTTGTGGCTTGTCCTTTTATCTACAGTTTTGTATATTAATAAATATCAACTATTTGCTTCATTACTTATGGGTTTTGTGTCTTAGGAACAGGGAAGATTTTCTGAAGCCATTCCAAGAGGACAAAACTATTTTTCTATTTCCTTATGGTAGTTTTACGCCTTTTTAAAGTAGTGTTCAGATCCTTAATTATTTGAAATTCACTTTATGCATAGTGTAAGGCAGTCGTCTTAGTTATTTTTTTCTCCCTACAGGAGCGCTGAATTGCCTCAACTCAGGTTATTCCTTCATCCACTCTTCCCTCCGGGGCTTTCAGAGGCCCCAGAGTGATCAACCCTGCGGTCTCGCTGCTGAGAGTTTGTTTATAGGTCTTTCTCTGTTCCATCCACTTCTTGGATATTCCCATTCCAGTTTCCTACTGTTTTGCTCACTACGGCTTTACTATATTTGAATATTTGATAGATCAGATAGCTGTCTTAAAATTTTTAAACTAATTTTCAGTATTTTCCATTTTAGATCCTCGGTAGAATGAATTGGGAAATGAATTAAAAATAAAACTGAAAACAATTTTGTTGGGCTTTTGGTTGGTTCGTGCTAATTTATAAATTACTTTTAGTTAAACTGAAATTTTGGTAACATCACATCATCCTATTTAGGAAAATGATGTGACCATTCATTCATTTAGCCTTTTCTGTATTTCGATAAAATGGCATAGCCCTTTCCTATACGTATCTAAAGCATATCTTGTAACTTTTGGTCATAGATATTTTTATCATCATTATTTTCCTAATACTGGCGTGGGAACTTTTAACCTGCTCCTCATTTCAGTGTTCTTAGGTTTTGGAGAGTTATTCATTTTTAATTGTTAATCTTGCATCAAGCCGCTGTATTAAGCCATCTTTATTAATTGTCATGATTATTATGCAGCTCATTCTTCTGAGTCCTTTTAGGAGGACAGTTATATTTGCTGCAAAGTTTTTCCTCAGTAGGATGTTCCAGTAAATTTTCAATTTCTTTTATGTTCCATGGTTATTGAAACATAATGTGCATGGAATCCATTAAAATTTTTTAGCAAGCTTGTAAGATGACGACCTGAGTTTACTTTGTGTGTGTGTGTGTGTGTGTGTGTGTGTGTGTGCATTTTTTTTTTTCTGGAAACTGTTTCCTCTTTTTCCTTAGGGCTCTGTTGAGTCTGGGTTTACGAGTGTTGAATCATCAGTATAAAATAGGTTGCAAATAAACAGAAGGCAAAGCAATGCATTTTACTACTTTGACTCACATGGTTAGAATGCCGCTCGTTTTGAGAACCTTTTACCATTTCTCATCCTGGGAGAAGAAGAGTTTCTCTAAGCCAACCTCTGTGCTGGGCTGTGGGCCCTGCGTCATTGTTAATGAACAGTCATTGGCAGAGGTTCACTTTTCTTGCTCTGAGTGGCATGTTTGGAGGAATAAAATGCTGAGAACATTCGAAGCCAGCTGGCTGGCTGGCTGTGTGATGGCTGTGTGGCTTCACCAGGTCCTCACTCTCTGCTTCTTGATTACACATGTGGGGGTGGGACACAAGGGCAGGTGGGTTCTGATTGTGCCTCTGCCTGCCCTCCTGTCTCACTGTGCGGGCATTAAGTTCAACTGGTGAGGTGCAGATGTGTTGCGCAGGAGAGTTTCAAAGACTAGCTTATAGTGTCCTTTTCTAAACAAAGAAAAACAGAAAGAAAGAAAGAAACCCCATTCATTTCAAAAGTCCCTTTGTGGTGCTTGGTGAGTCACTTTAACCTCCTACTCCAGGTCATCCTCTTTTCTCTGAATTTCTACAGTTACCTGAATGGTCTCCACACGTCTGCGCCTAACATCTTCCAGCCAGGGCTCTCTGCAGCTGGAGTGATCTTTTGAAAATGTCATTGGACTGTGTCAGCCAATTTTGAGCTAAGGATTGAAATTCTCCACCCAGCCCAAGCAGCTGCTGTTGCCCACCTAGTTTTTCAAAACCCTCATCTTATGCCACTTGACCTTTGGCCATTTGAGTCTTAACTAAACCATGCTCCGCATCACTGCATGGCTTTTGCATATACCGTGTGCTCAGATGTCCCCTCCTCTCCTGGCAGGGGAATGCCCCCACCTTTTGTCTAAACCTCAGCGCAGACATTCTTTCCCCAGCAATGATGCTCTAGGTTGGGTTAAAGTCCCCTATTCTGTGCTTGCTTAGCCCCACCCTTCCCTCCCTTGTAGCATTTTTCAGACTTAAGAAGTTTTGATTTATTAGAGTGGGGTTAAAAAAAGGTAGAATCTTTCTCCATTAAACTGTAAACTCCTGAGGACAAAGAGTTTACAAGTCCACTCTGTTCACTGATATATGTCTCATGTGCGTACCATCAGGCTTGGCAAAGAGATAGCATGTAACACATTTGTTGAATGAATGAATACAAGTGACTTAAGGCAGTTTCGGTGAATTGTTCTTGATTGAGTAAAAGCTTATTTCTTCCTTATTGACAGTAATAAAAAAAAACATTGTTTAGAAAAATATCTTAAATTCATCCTGTCTTTCAAAAATTGTTTTTAAGTGGGAGAAGACAATGTTTACTCAGTCTCTATGTGTTTGAAACCTGAATTTGACAATGAACAAAAGCCTGCTGGTCCTAAGGAAAGAATGTGAGTGAACTGCAGAACAGGGAAGCTGGAGATGTCTGAGGAGAAGCAGGGGCCGGAAGACAACGAGCAAAAGAATCGCATTAATTTTAGAAATGGAAAAGTTTATTGGAAGAATTTTTCAAAACCCTTCAGAAGCTAGTAAAATAATATTTTACTACGTTTTCTCCAGCTCTTAAAACTTCACAAATGCGACGTGTGATAAAATGTGAAAATAAGTATTGGCAACTAATAGTATTCTTAGGGGAGATTTAATTGAAAAGGGAGCATATTTGCACTGTTTCTCCTCAGTGAGATGTTTGTGGCCTCTGGACAAAGTAGAACGAACACTTGAAAATCCTTTGACATAGCTGGTATTTAAGTAGCAATTGGCTAACATTTGTGGCTCTGTATGTTGAATATTTTGGCCCCCGTCTTCTGGTATTCATTCTGAAAGATTTATAATCCTTTAGGGAGTGTGGTCAGTGACAAGAGTAGAACTAAATCCTGAAATGTGGAAAAACTAACTTTTCCTAATATAAAACTGTTCTAAAAAAAATCCCTCAAGCTTATGAATATGTTTCCAGATTTTCAGAAAAAAAGATGATTTCCAAAATTTTTTTCTATAAAGATCCAACTTCTTAATGATACATGTAAATAGTCCTTTGACTTCAAAATATGTCTAGAGATAGATATTTCAGAAAAAAAATGTAAATTCTTACCTTTTGGGCATCTGCTAAAATGAAGTGACTTAAAAAATGTATCTAATTGGTTATATTGTAAAGAATGAAATGAAACTCAAAAGTAGAAGCAGTCTAGAAAACAAAAATCAAGATGATAAAAAACAAAGGTTTTGCTCAGGGTATAAGCAGAATATTGCTACCAAAGTAAATATCATAAAGCAAGAAGAGCAGTCAAAGGGATCCTCGATCATGCACAGCTGAGGTGGGCTGGAGGAAGACTCCTCTCCATCTCTGAAGTCCTGGGATGGGCGGAGACCAGGGTTTGACTGAGGTGTGACAGGCGGCTCCAGGTCATGCCTAAGTCCAGAACCCTGGGTCTGAAGAACTTCCCTCTCTGAAGCTCTGGGTTGGGGTTTTAAAAATTCTTTTAAATTCCCCCAGCAGAACCTTCTGCCTGTTTATAACCATTTAAATTCAGAGAAAGAGTCTTATTGGAAGAAATCGATTTTTTCCTTATTTTCTTTGCTTCTCCTTTTTATGTGTCACTTTGTTTCCTTAATTATCTTTAGCCTGTACATTCTTCTTTATGGTTTGCAAAATATCAACCTCCTGTTTTTCTATAAGAGAAAGGGAATGCACTGCATGTGGTCTTCTTATTTGTGCCCTCAAATAAGGGAATTGGTAACCGGACAGTAACAAAGGTTTTATTATTTTATTTATTTATATATATATATATATATATATATATATATATATATATATAATTTTTTTTAAAGAAAGAAGGACTGTGTGAGAGACACAGAGAAAATCAATTTTTATTGAGTTTTTCACATGGCTTTCGTTGCTCTGACACTTAGTTGTGTACGTGGACACTGGGGTTTGAACCCGTGAACTTATGCATGCCCGGCAAGCACCATAACTGCCAAGCCACAGCTCCAGCCCCTATTATTTTATATTTTAAAACCAGCTATTGGAAAATGGTGGTGACATTTCTTTTGATAGTAAGAAGAAAGAGATAATAAAAGCAATAAAATGTAACATTCTAATAAATAATAAAGCTCTTGTTATTCTAAACTTAATCTTGAATATAAGGACAGGATGGTTTGCCCACAGGGAGAATTAGTTTGAAAAATGGACATTATCAGTGACATCATCTCAGGACAGGTGTTCGTAACATTTTTAGAGAAGTGGAAGAAATTTTCTTACAAGGAGGAAGAGGAAAGGCTGAAGTCTAAGCCTTTCCTTCACTTTTTTTTTTTTTTTTTTTTGTGGTGATACTGAGGTTCGAACCCAGAGGACTTCTACCATTGAGTGACATTCTCAGCACTCCCTGTTTTGTTGTTACTGTTTGTTTTGAGACAGGAGGGCCTTGCAAAGTTGCTGAGGCTGGCCTTGAACTTGCAACCCTCCTGCCTCAGTCTCTGCAGTTGTTGGGATTAGGTGTGTACCATCATGCCCAGATCCTCTCCACTTTCTGATGCATGGCTGCAATAACCCCATTTCAGTTTCTTATTTTAACAGTCATATGTTGTATGGAATTCACAAGAGGGTTTGCATATGTGTGCATGTGTGATTGGAAGGAGAACAGGGTTTGGCAGCTTGCGTATGATTTCCATTTTCTATGCTAGGTCTGTTGTATATATGTATGTGTATATATCTATATATACTCATTTTATAGATATAAAATCTGTACAATCTAACTATGCTTTAATTGTGTGCTTTATTTGTATGCTTTAATTGTATATTCATATATTTTAATTTAATTATATGCTTTAATTGTATGGTTAATTGTATATTTATATATTTTAAAATATGAATAAGTAAAAAAATATGTAATAAAATGGCTATGTTTTGATATATAAATATATAATGCTTATATATTACCTGTTTTCTATGTATGTCAGCCCACTTTCTGATGCTATAACAGGATACCAAGACTGGGTAACTTATAAAGGCAAGACTATCTCTCACAGTTCTAAGGAGGCTGGGAAGTGTAATATCAAGGTGCTGTCATCTGGTGAGGGCTTTCTTGCTGGCTGAGCCTTGCACGACAGAGTGCATCACATGGTAAGGGAGTGTGCAAGACAGGGCTCTCTTCATATCAAAGCCACTCCCATGATAATTAATCCACTCAAGGAGAGTGGCATTGATCCTTTTGTGAAGACCAAGAGCCCTCAGCACCTAATCACCTCTTGAAGATTCCATCTCTTAGTACTGGGACAGTGGAGATTAAATTTCCACACGGGTTTAGGAGGAACGTTTAAACCATAGAGATGTAAGACTATTGGATAATGGTAACATGTAGTGATTAATAATGAAAACAAATAATTCAAAGGTATGTGTCCTTACAAAAAGGGACATTTGAGACCATTGGTACTTTTTTTTTTTTTTAAAGAAAGAGGGGAGAGAAAGAGAGAAGCAATCTTTGTTTAGTTCTTCATGTGAATTTCATTCTTCAGACTCTTCGTTGTGTACATGGTGCTGGGGTTTAGAACTCGCATCCTCGCGCTTGCCAGGCAAGCACTGTAACCGCTGAGCCACCGCTCCAGCCCCAACATTATCCTTTTTTAATCTCTCAGATTATATTAAAATTATTATTATTGTTTTTGGTACCAGGGATTGAACCCAGGGGCGCTTAACCACTGAGTCACATCCTCAAAGTCAGTTTTTATTCTTTATTTTGAGACAGGTTCTTGCAAAGGTGCTGGCTTTGAACTTGCAATTCTCCTGCCTCAGCCTCCCACAGGAGTGCGCCACCATGCCTATTTTTTAATCTTAAAAGAACAGCTTACGAATTCTCTTTAGTGGTAGTGATGAGTAAAGTGGACATTGATTCGAATGAATCTCTGTTGGGTCAGCACATCGTGCACAGTGAGGCTTTCTTTTTCCTCTTTCGTTCTGCCCCTCCCACTCATCACCAGGTCTTTCCTCCCCTCCCACTCATCTCCAGATCTTTCTGCCCCTCCCACTCATCTCCAGGTCTTACTGGAGTTGCTTCCTATTTGCCCTGAATCCTCACTCCACCTCCTCTAGGTCCCAGTTTTAGTTGCTGTGCTGCCTTCTACACCTTCCTCCAGACTTTCTATTCCAGTGTGCCATGTACGCCTATTCCCAGAAGGAAGGAAGGAAGGGAGGGAGGAAGGAAGGGCTACATGCTCTCATGCCACAGAAGATGACTGTGACCCAGTGAGCGGTCCATCCTGTAGCAGCAAGGACCGGATGGGTGTCCTCTAATTCCTAATTCAATTCCTTTCTGATACACTCTACCTGGAAATAGATTCAGAACCCACGGGTTGAGGGCTCAATCCTCAGAACTGCACCTCTAGCATACTTCAGATGCCACTCAAAAGGCCCAGGTTGTGATCTGTGCTTCTGACTGACTGTAAGTTGGGGTTCTCACAACCCTCTTCAGGTTTGATTAATTTGCTAGCACACTTACCAGACTCAGAGAAACACATTGGCTTATCACAAAGCACATTAGGAAGGACAGAGATGAAGAGATGCATAAGGCAAAGGATGGGGAACGGGCTCAGGCTTTCACGCCTGTCCGGGCCCATCCTGCAGGAACCGGACCACTCTCGTTCAACGGTGAACTGAGATTAAAATAGACTCACTGGTCTTGGGTTCTCCAAGCACTTTTTTTTCTCCCTTTACCTCGGCTAAAGGCCTCCAAGCGCTTCCCGCCTTCCCTCTCTTAGAGGCAAGACCCTTGAAACATTCTTTTTAGAGTCAAGGCTATTCACATTTAGAGTCCCCGTTTCTACTGCTGTACTAGAGTCCCTATTTCTGGGGCCGGGGCTACTACCCGCATCTTCTACCGCTGATCTCTCCACCGTTTCTGCTGCTGCTGCTTCTTTGCTGTTTCTTCTGCTTCTCCCCTGACTAGTCGCTACTCTCTTTATTTATCCATTATAACAATCAATAGGGGTACAGTGCAAACACATTTATCCAGTTGTAACAAATGAGTGGCCAAATAGCTTAGTCATGCGGTCAGGCATTACATCACTAAGGAAGATACAAGCCGGCTGGAACAGAGCTGTTTACCACCAAATCTTTTACAAGACAGCTGGGCCTCATGTTGGGGTCTGGTCCCCAACACACGCCCACTCTGCCAGGGGCACCCTCAGGGAACTTCTATGCATTCAGCTATCTGGAAGCTCCCTGAACGCTTTTGTTTAGGATTTTTTTTTTTTTTTTAGATTTCATTACATAGGCATGATTGATTAAATAATTGGCCAGGCTTGTAATCAACCTTCCTTTCTCATCCCCTCCTTGGAGGCTAAGGGGTGGAACTGAAAGTCCCAACCCTTTAATGTAACCTTGATCTTTCTGGTGGTAGACTCCCATCCTGAAGCCACAGCACCAGCCAACTTCAGCATATAGAAGACATTTACCACTTTGAAGATTACGAGGATTTTAGGTGTTATATGTCAGGAATATAACAGCACCAGAGTCTGTAGAAATGATTTTCAGACCTGGGTTGAGTTGTATAACACACTGTTCAGGAACTGGGAGACCATCTCTTACCTCTGTGTACAACTGCCATTCCTCTGTCGCTCTCCCAAGTCGTACCCCTTGACTTTTTTTTAACATATTAATATTACCTAATGTTGTGGCTGTTTAAAGGAGACAGACCACCTTTAAACATTGACTCTTAATTGGAATAACATTTTATGATGCTCCGTACAGCTTTTCCTGCTTCAACTCGACATGATTCATTAAACAAATTATAGCCCCACTCAGAGAACTTAAAAAAAATTCATGTGCCATGTATGGGGAGACACATTTCCTAGTTCATGGATTTATAACCATTGGGTATATTTCTATGGGAACATGGTTTTATTTAACCATGCTGTGTCATTGTATCTTCATAGGGAGGAAATCAGACTGCGACAGTGATTGCTTTGTGTTCAATGAGGGATTTCAATTTAGCTCAAGAGACCTGTCAGCTGGCAATCAGAGATGTTGGAGGCCTTGAAGTTTTAATAAATTTACTTGATACAGATGAAGTCAAATGTAAGGTGAGTGGCTTTTTCACAATGGCTGAGAAGTCTTGGACCCAACTTCTCGTAACTTTCTTTGAAGCTGTAGGAGGCTTCCAGGCCATGCTGAATATTTCTTTATCTACTGTTATTGCTGACAACCAACTGCTTTTGCTGTTAGGTGTGATCTTTTTCCTCTCTGCTTTTCTTCTTTCTCTTGCTCTTTTCCATTAGCTCTTTGTGCTTCTGGAACGATGAATGCTTGTTTACATAAATGAAGGGGGAAATATGGAGGATGTGTGTAAACCTTGCGAATGGAAAATACGTTTTAAAAAAATTAATTGGGGAAGGATTTTAGGTAGACTTGAAATTTCTGAAAACATAACTCTGGTTGTGTTTTAAGCACTCATTCATCTATCACTTTTTTCCCACGTAGATTGGTTCATTAAAAATCCTGAAGGAAATCAGTCATAATCCTCAAATCAGACGTAATATTGTTGACCTTGGTGGCTTACCAATTATGGTTAATATACTTGATTCTCCACACAAGAGTCTGAAGTGTTTGGCAGCTGAGACCATTGCAAATGTTGCTAAGTTTAAGAGAGCCCGAAAAGCCGTGCGCCAACATGGGGGCATCACCAAACTGGTGAGTACCACAGACATCCTCAGAAGCCCAGGAGCTGCCTCGCACACGGCCACTGCCTCCTGGCCTCCCTGGTCACTCCAGAGGTTCAGTAGCTATAATGGCATGCTCGGCAGGTCTTCATTTTCAGATCACATGTCCTTAAGAATTATTTTTGTATGTTTAAATTAGCAAGCATATTCAGTCTCATTTTTTCAGAGAAATAGAAAAATTTCAAAGCAGACCTGATTGTCGCCCATGGCATTGGTGGGGATCCATTTGTGCGTATGAGCAGAGATGGTCAGAGATGTGACCTGTGGGATGGAAAGTAGACTGGCAGGCCTGGCCTCTGATGGGCTCACTTGAGGACTCTCCCACAGAGAGAGAGCTTCAGGTATTTATCCATCCGGTTAGTTAGAAGTCTGAGAACTGAGAACAGCCGGGTTGTTGACAATATTCAATCAGTAGAACAGTGTGCAGTATATCCATGAGAAACGTCTATCCTCAGCCATCACTGCTGTGTTTGAGAAGACTCTTTAGTAAAAGGACTAAAACATATATTATTTAATATTATATAAAATCATAACAGGAAAACAGTTTTTAATAGTACTGCTTTCTGTTATCATAACAAGATAACGGTTTTTATTTTTTAAAAGAGATAGGGACAGTGAGAGAGAAAGAGAAAAACAATTTTTATTTAGTTTTTCATGTGGCTTCTTTTGCTCTGAGACTTCACTGTGTACATGGTGCTGGGGTTCGAACTTGCGTATTCATGCTTGCCGGGCAAGCACCATAATCATCAAGCCACCACTCCAGCCCCAAGATAATGGTTTTTAGCAGTTCATGTTTATAATCCTAATGTTTTTTTCATTACTGGGAATAGAACCCTAAACATTCAAGTACTGAGGTACATCTACCGACCTTTAAATTTTTATTTAATACAAGGGTTTCCTAAGTTGCCCAGCCTGACCTTGGATTTATATGATCCTCCTGCCTTAGCCTCCTGTGTGGCTGGGATTGCAAGTGGGTGCCATCACGTCCAGCTATGATCCCAGTATTTAAAGAACTACACACAAGTGTACGGAAATACATAAGCAAAATTACTTCTATCATCAGAAAAAAAGATTATTTCATAGCTACCATCAAAAGGAAAAAAACCTAGTAGTCTACTCTTTACCCTTGCCAGACATGGTGGCACATGTTTGTGATCCTAGAGACTTAGGAGGCAGAGGCAGGAGAATCGCAAGTCCAAGACCAGCCTCAGCAAAACAGGGAGACCTTGTCTCAAAATAAAAAAGGAAACGGGCTGGAGAGATAGCTCAGTATTAGAGCACTCTTGGGTTCAATACCTAATAAATAAATAAATACAATAAGTAAGTAAGCACATAGTAGAAATACAATATAGAAATATGTATTCATCTTCCCCAGTAAGGATCAATTGATCCTGGGTCTGTCCCATAGCTTTTATCTTATTGGATTGTCTCCATTTCTTCACTTTAAGTTCCTTAACACAAGGAAGTGGTAAAAGACAAAAAGTCTAATCCATATTAGTCTTTCGTAGCATTTGGCTTGGTTCCTTACATATATGAAGGGTTAATATCTACGGGATGAATATGGATTTTAATTTTTAATATGAATATGCAGAATGAGAAGTGTTTGCAAATTTACTAAAAGATATTCTATGTTTTCAATTGTCATCTGCAGAGTACCATAAAATGTAATTATTTGCTTAAAAAATAAGGTAGACTTATGTTTGGATAGATGGATGAATATAGAATATTTGATAAAACAAATATGGCAAAGTTAATTATGGAATCTAGATGGTGGAAATAGGGATATTTGTTGTGCAATTGCTGTATAATTCTATGAGCTTTTCTTTGAAATTTTTCATAATGTTGGGAGAAATGCAATTACTACTATGTTGATTATTGTTCTGCTTAAATATTGAAATCATATGGTAGACTGATTGGCTGTCCACTGAAACTACGCCCATCAAATTATAAGAATGAATAATTCAAAATAAAACTGAAACATGTTTTTTTTATTTTTTTGTGTTTTGAGAGTCTTATGCACTACATTTGGGAACCTGGCATTTGAAAATTTGTACTTGCCTAATCAAGATAATAACATACATTTTAATATAATTTTAAATGATAGCTAAATTAAAAACAGGATAGACCAAGAATAATAGACTGGCAATTACTGGGTTGAGAATACACCTGGGAAAGATCAGGGTTTGGGACCTACTTTTTGGTTTGATAGGCATGGGGTAGGGGATAGGTGACATATAGACAATAGTCCCCAACTAGAACTGAAAGCAAGGGAGATGACTGAAAACAGAGGTGAACTAGTGACTGGTTAGGACCACAGAGAAAGGGCCTCAGGTCAAGGTCAGAACAGGCAGGATGGTAGTGGTCACAGTGTCTTTGTGCACCTGGATGGAGGTCAGTCTCTGGAGACTAGGCAATAGATGACACGGAAAAAGATGAAAAATCTGAGCAAGTAGAGAATGCATGCAGGTGTTTTGCAAGGTCTAGGTGACTATGTGCACACATGGCCTGTTTCCATGTTCCTCTTACCTTTTTCTTCCCACTGGAAAATATTCCAGACATTTCCTAAGCAGCAGTGTAGAGGCAGATAAAGAACGAGGTGGCAGAAAAGAAATGAACGTGTTTTCAATCTAATGGTGGAGGGTGTGTGGGTGGAGAGGAGGATATAGCTGAAACCATAAGAGTTACGGTGAGCTTCAGACATTTATTGAAGCCAGTACAAGGAGTAGTATAGGAAGGAGGGGATGATCCATTGATTCTATCAGGAAGAGGAAGGTCAAGAAAGACTGGAAAAGGGGAGATGTTGCTTACTGGAGTTAGAGCCTTGTGAAAACTTCTTTCCTCCCCATGCAGGTCTCTGTCTTTAATTGAGCCATAACTAGACCAGAAGTGTGTACTGGACTTACACCAGTCCCAGGAATTTGGAATTTGATTTGAAAGACCCTAGTCCCTTCTAAATTAGGGATGGGTCAACATGACTAGATGGCCATGGAATTTGACCAACAGAGAAGGTAGAATGAAGTAGATGATGTCTCCTATGTCCCCAGATAAAGAGTGAGCCCAGAAGAAGGGCAGGCAGCTTCCTCTTGAGCTTCTAGCCACAGCTCTGGGTAGGCAGCTTCCTCTTGAGCTTCTAGTCACAGCTCTGGGAGGCTTGACTTCACTTCCTCCAAGGGGCAACCTGATATCCTGCTGTATCCTTTTAGTAAACTGCCTTTCCTCTTAAGGTCTTCAGTGACTTAGATTATTGCAAAGGAGAAGGAAGGAGGATGCTGGTAGCTGTGCCATTTGATTTTTTTTTTTTCAAAGAGGGAGGGACAGTGAGAGAGAGAGAGGAACAACTTTGAGTTTTTCACATGGCCTTAGTTGCTCCAACACTCAGTTGTGTATGTGGTGCTGGGGTTTGAACCCAGGTCCTCGTGCTTGCCAGGCAAGCACCGAAACCGCTGAGCCACCGCTCCAGCCCTGTGCCATTTGATTTGATTAGTTTTAGTAGCACACATGAAAGGCAAAAGGCCTTATGGTATTGAGAGTGATTAGGCCATGCATTCCTCATTAGAAAGTTCTAATGGTTTTATGAAGTCTAATTTTCTGAGATACAAGAAACACTGAGAATATTTTTACAAATATTAATGTAAATATTAGAGTCATGTTAAGGAAATACTATCTTGGTGAGATTTTTCCTGTGGCAAGGAAATAAAAGAACTATCAAATCTGGAGGAAGGTGTCTTGAAGGTTTTTGTTTATTTTCACTGGTTGCTGTGTAGTATAAACATTGATTTTTTTTTTCTTTTAGAGAGAGAGAGAGAATCAATTTTATTTTTTCATCTTTTTTTTTTTCATTTTCCAACACTTAGCTGTGTACATGGTGCTGGAGTTTGAACCCAGGTAATTGCGCATGCCAGGCAAGCGCACTCCTGCTGAGCCACCGCTCCAGCCCCATAAACATTGATTTTTAACAGCATTCTTTGCTATGATAGAGGCGAGCGTGGCAGTAACCCGGTAGCTTTGGAAGGGTGAATTAACATTTGACTTTAAAGATGTCCAGGTTCATTGCATTCATCTATTCCCGCAGGTTGCTCTGCTCGACTGCGCGCAGAATTCAGCAGAACCTGTGCTATCAAGTCTGTACGAAACCAGAGACGTGGAAGTGGCTCGCTGTGGGGCACTGGCTCTGTGGAGCTGCAGTAAAAGTCATTCAAATAAGGAAGCCATTCGCAAAGCAGGGGGCATCCCTTTGCTGGCTGGATTACTGAAGACTTCTCATGAAAGCATGCTAATTCCCGTGGTGGGGACATTGCAAGAATGTGCATCAGAGGTACACAAACAATTCTACTTTCTTACCGTGACTTTCTTTAGTTGAAAATAGTGATAATTTTTAAGGTTATATAAAGGTAAGGATTTTTTTGAAATGTTGATTTTCTTTTCTTTCCTTTCTTTCTTTCTTTTAAAGAGAGGAGGACAGTGAGAGAGAGGGACAGAGAGAATCAATTTTCATAGAGTTTTTCACATGGCTGCCATTGCTCAGACACTTAGCTGTGTATGTGGGTGCTGGGGTTTGAGCCCGTGTATTTGCATATGCTGGGCAAGCGCCGTAACCACTGAGCCGCCACTCCAGCCCCTGAGTGTTAATTTTCTATTAGAAGAGAAGATCAGACTTCAGTGTTACATCAGATTCATTCCACTATCTTTCCTTATCCTTTTTCCCTTCCCTTCATTCCCCTTTGTCCACTCCACTGATCTTACCTCTATTCTCCCCAACCCCCTTATTGTGGATTAGCTTCCACATATCAGTGAAAACATTCAACCTCCAGCTTTGTGAGATTGGCTGATTTCACTTACTCATCATCATGTCCATCTGTAAGAAACTAATTAAAAAACAAAACAACTGTGGGTAAATAGCAGAAAGATCAGTAGAGTAGAGGGAAGGAACTGGGTTGCGGGGAGGGAAGAGGAAGAGAGAAGCACTGGCAATGTAATTACATCAAGTTCTATTCCATGCCTTTATAATTATGCCAAAATTGATTCTGCTGTCCTGTATAAACTAAAAAGAACCAATAAAAAATTAAAAATAAACAACAAAACCCTTCAATGTTGACTAAGTCTAAGTATAGATATATTCAATTTAGACTTTAGTATTTATTTACTTAGAAAGTTTGTCCATCTCAATTATTGATAAATATATATACAACCACTTGTATTTATGCATTTTGTACCTATAAATAATTCACTTTATATTCCTAGGAAAACTACCGAGCTGCGATCAAAGCTGAAAGGATCATTGAAAACCTGGTGAAGAACCTAAGTAGCGAGAATGAGCAATTGCAGGAGCACTGCGCCATGGCCATTTACCAGGTAGGCTGCACTCCTGCACAGCTGCCAGGGTTCTTGCTCATGTAACTCAAGGCAGTGGTTCTAAACACATGACTCCTCTGCGGGGGGGACTCAGGAATCTGCAGTTTAACAAATACTCAGGGATTTTCATGCACCTGAAGGTCTCAAACCCACTGTCCTATAATAATGGTGTGTACTATACTTGTTGTGTGTGTCAGAGATAAGCCTGCTTCAATATGTCCGGTTATTTACACTTCTATGACATATTCATCTTTGTCTCCTAAAGCAACCTGTTTAGCAGGTATTTGCTAAATAAGTACAAGGTGCTCTTTACAGCTTTATTCATGGCTTATTCAAATATCATGATCTTGGGAAATTTGTCACCCATCAAACAATGGTGTGTGTGTGTGTTCCTGTTTTATCTTTTTATATTGGTTTTAGAATTTTAGTCTTCATAAATTGATCGTGAATTGTAAGATTCATTGTCTACCAGAAAACAGAATAATAAAGAGGGAAAGATGGCCATGACAGATGAGTGTCTGGCTCATTACTGACCACACAAGCTTCTACCCACTCAGAGTAGACTTCCTCGAGGAATACATGCATGATGTACAAAGTGATAGTGCCGCTAAAAGACAGAGTAGAGAAAACTCATTTTAGTAGGGGATTGGATTCGTTTCCTGGGGCTACCACAATGATGTACCATAGATTGAAGACGTTAGCAGAAATTGACCTCCTGACAGTCCTGGAGGCCTCTGAAGTCAGTTTGGTGAGATCAGGGAATCAGCAGGGCTGTTTTTTTCTGAAGAGTCTCTCCTAGGTTTGAAGGAGATGCCTAATAGATGACCATCTTCTCCCCAGGTCTTCAAGTGATGTTCCCTTTGTGTGTAGTCTGTGTCCTAATCTCCTCTTAATAGGAGGCTGGCATATGGGATTAGAGCAATCTCCGTGATCTCATTTACTTTAATACCTCTTTAAAGATCCTGTGTCCCAGTATACACACTGTCCACGTACTGTGTACTTTCAACTGAAAAGCTTAGCTTAACTTTGAAACCTCAAGTTAAGATATTGGTACACATCTACTAAGTTAATTACATCTGGACTAGGATCTGAATTCTGGTTCTTGGATTTTTCGAAGTCTAAAAAACATACTACTTTGAGCTTACTGACAATCTGAAGTAAAAATTATTGGTAGCAAGAAGGATAATTGTGTCAACACAATACAGTTTTGCCATTTGTTTCTTAATATGACTGATTTAGTGGTGATAACGTGAAGCTAAACATAAAAGTAAACACTAGGCTATATTTCCAAACAGAGCTGAGGAGAGCAGTGGGATAATAAACCGTGCATTTTTTTACTCTTCTACCTTTTTGGTTATTTTTCACCCTGATCTATGACAGTATTTGTAAGATTTTCATGAGAGTTCTTATAAATTAACATAGGTAGAAATACAGATACATAACACAAAAATGTAATTTCTTTGGTAACAGAAAGAAGTCACATTACTTTATAGTCAAAAGTAAAACAGACCGTGTGAATAGTTAAGGGATTAGTGGAAAATCTCATATAATTGAAATCAGGGAATCATTCAATCATTTGAAAACATTTATTAATCATTTATATTAAGTTCTCAATGCTTGTTGTTTAGGGGAATACAGAGAAAAATAAATATGGTCTCTCCCCCCATCAGGAGCTTGCCATGTGGATAATTTTTGTAATATAATAAGCAGTTCTATTTATCTCGAAAAAAATACCCTGTGTCCACTTACAATCACATTCTGAGATACTGAGAGTTAGGACTCTGACATGTGAATTTTTAGAGGACACAATTCAGCCCATAACAAGGGCATACAGCTTTGACATACATCTGTCTCACCTGAGAAACCATTAAGACTGGTGACTGATTTTTAAAATAAAACTTCGAACTGGAATCAGAAATCATCCTCAGAAGGTAAATACAGCAAGCTTGTCTCTGTGCTGCACTGTGATGAGGATTTCTTCTCGTGGCCCCCATGGGTGACACATGACATGCTTCTGCAGTGCCCAGCACCAGAAAACAACGGGATGCTTAGGATAATAAGCAAATCTATACTACATTCACCATATGTTGGCTCTTTGAGCTGAGGACCGTAGTCAGGTGGGGATATTTATACAGTAAATATTTATTGCAGAGGATGAAACAAACATGGACAAACATGTTACAACAAAATGCCAAGTACCATTGATGGAACCCACTGCTCTGGGCAAAGAAACCATTGAGAAAATTCTTTGTCTCCAGCTTTCAGGGGTCATACAGGGTCTGACTAAACCTCTGTCACTTGTCACTCTTCTCTACTACTTTTTCCCAGAACCCTGAGTTTCTGACTGCAGACATTCGCTATCTACGCATGGAAGAAGTCTCGGTTTCTTACTGAACTTTGTTTCTGGCTCAGTAGATGCCCAGGCAAACTCAAAACTGTCTTGGTAGAATTGCTAAGTTTGTGGAAACTGCTGTCCATTTCCAGATAGCTCCTGGTATGGGGAAGAATTATAGTTTGCTAGGTGACACCTTCAGAAAATGATACTTTCTGAAACGAAGTTTCATAGTTACTCTGCTCCTTGACTTACCAGGGAAATGTATCCTGGTAACCCCATGGTGAGTTGAAAGTATCTAACTGGAATGCATTGAAAATGTGTAACTTGCTGAACATCACAGATAAGCAATACTATGTTTAGTTTTGTAGCATATTGGTTGTTGGTCATCTTAATTGCATGGCTGATTGCAAGATGCAGCTCACTACTGCTGCCCATCCTCACAAAAATATTGTACCACAGATCAGTAACCCAGGAAAGATCAAACTTCAAAATTTGAAGTATGGATTCTTCTGGGTTCATATCACTTTTGTACCTCCCTGATCTTTAAAAATCATAAGCAAAGCCATTGTAAGTCACGCCCCAGCCGTAGAGTAGCTGCCTCCTTAGGAAACACGGAACGCTAGAGATATCTCCTGACTGACAGCCTCTGACTTGACTTTTCCTGTAGTGTGCCGAAGATGAGGAAACCCGTGATCTGGTGAGGCTGCACGGAGGACTCAAACCCCTGGCCAGTCTACTCAATAACACTGAGAATAAAGAGCGCTTAGCTGCTGTCACAGGGGCGATATGGAAATGCTCCATCAGCAAAGAGAACATCGTCAAGTAAGACAAGGCACTTCATATTCTGTAATAAAGATGTGGCGATGGAAGCATATTCCTGGAATTTAAGTGCTCTTTTCATAAAGGGCTGACTGTGATGTTATTCAAACATGCACATTTTGGGTCAAGTTGGCAGCATGAAGTGATCCTTAGAAACAAAGGACCCCTCTCCCAACCCCACCACCGGAAAATGATTTGATGGACCTCAGTAGGGCTAAGGGCTTGTTGACCGACCTGAACTTTCTGTGTGAATAGACTGTTTTGCATATGGACAGTCATTTAAATTGGAAGCTTCTCTGATATTTCCTATAGAGATCTCGCAAAGTGAAGGGATAAATTTCCCACTGAATCTGTAAAGTTGAAAGTGTTTCCATTCTTTTTCTTATTCTAAAGACAAACAGAAGAGTCAGCCAAATGCCAATAACCACTCCTGGAGTAGTTATTTTCAAAAGTGATTTCTTTGAATTTTTATTTTAAAATATAATTTTTTAGAATTTCAAAGTGCTTTTAAATTTTTTATTTCAACCTTCAAATTTATCTCTTTTTATACGTTTAGAGTTCACACTCTCGATGAGTATTCATAGGCAACCCCTTCTTGTCTCCATCTGAGTTCCCTTAACAGGAAATTCACATGTCCTGACACAGAATAATTATACTTAATAAAGAAGTTGTAACAACATTACAGCTAGCTCAGCTAATTAAATTTTTATCTTAATTAAAAGCTCCACCAAATTTCTTCATATTTTATTCAGAAATTCATTTGTTGAACAATCAAAGAAGCTTCTAATTAAATAATATAATATATATATAAATTCTGAAAATCAGATTTACCCCCAAGAGCCCCCCCAGCTCCACCAAATTTCAACAGTAAAATTTAGCTATATTATGATACTTGAAAATACTGCTGAAATCTTAGAAAAAGGGAAAAAGGATGTTCTATAGAGAAACTATCAATTCTCAGATATTTACCTTTATATATCATATTTTATTTTGGTTTAAAACATAATGAAAAAAATCAGTGAAATTGCATGACCAGAGAGAGATGCTAAAATGTATAATGGTTAATACTGGAGATATCTGAAGCTGAAAAATATTTTGTTTAATGTAAGTAGCACGAGCTACTAATTCTGGGAGGCTTATTAAACCCAAACAGGTACAAAGAAGTTATGTTTAACATGTTTAAAATTTGTTTTTTATAAAATATTTGGTATGCTTTGCCCATATAAAATCATCTATATAAGACAGGGGAAAACTCTTAGTGAGTAGAATCTCAGAACTCATGTTGTGGACAAAATCATAGGTGTCTTAGAGGCTGTTCAGCTCAGTGACCCAGGGCACAGGTCTGGAGCAGATGGCTGGCTGTGGATGGCAGCCTCACTATTTGCTAAGCTTCAGATTGGCCATCTAATAATGGGGATTAAATATCTATCTTGGAGAGTTGTTGTCAGGATTGAGAATGTGGTTGGCATTTGGTAATATTTAGCTGTTAGAGAAACATTGTTTTCAACCAAAAGCTAGCTGATGAGAGTTAATTACATTGTAATTAAATATCTCACTCTCTTGTGACCTTCTTAGGTTTCGGGACTACAAAGCCATTGAAACTTTGGTGGGGCTTTTAACTGATCAACCTGAAGAAGTCCTTGTGAATGTGGTCGGGGCCTTGGGAGAATGTTGCCAAGAACACGAAAACCGGGTCATCGTCCGGAAGTGTGGTGGGATTCAACCACTTGTGAACCTCCTTGTTGGAATAAACCAGGCTCTTCTCGTGAATGTCACAAAGGCTGTGGGTGCTTGCGCAGTGGAGCCTGAGAGTATGGCGTAAGTGGACCTGGAGATGGAGAGATTTTATCTGCTTGTTAATAGGACATCTTTGGGTGGTCACAGAATAGCATCATCACTTAGAATTAATGTGCACAAATGATGAAAAGATAAGTAATCACAAGTTTACCAAAGCATGACTTACCTAAGACAAAACATTGCTTTGGAAGAAATGGAGGGCTGAACTGGGCATTTGGGAGGATTTCCAGTAACCATCAACTCCCATGTGGAAACCCTAATACAATCAACACATTTCTCTGCCTCCAATGGAAGAATCACCTTTCTATATCTAACAAGGATACTATGTAGTTCTAGCAACTTGCTCATAGTTCTACTTTTTATTTCTTGCTGATGGAGCAAACATATTTTGAGTACCTAACAAGAACTGTGAACTCATGAAGGGAAAAGGATTTTAAGCATGATCTTAGTCCTCAATAAATTTATTGTCTATTTAGGAGGAAAAGACATTCAATATGGATTGAAAATATTCAGAAAAAATAATTATTTATGTGCCAAGTGTGGCAGCTCATATCTTTAATTCTGTGACTCAGGAGGCTGAGACAGGAGGATTGCAAAGTTGAGACCAGCCTCAGCAACTTACCAAGACCCTGTCTCAAAATAAAAAGTAAAAAGGGCTTTGGGATGTAACTCAGTGATAAAGTGCCCCTGTGTTCAATCCCCAGTATCAAAATAATAATAATAATGATAATAATAATTATCGTTATTATTAGATTTATTATAATTTCATCTGTGATGAACATGTACAGATATTTTCTTGTCATTGTTCCCTAAACCCTATAGGGTAAGAACTATTTTTACTGTATTAGATGTTGTCAGAACTCTAGAGATGATATAAGCATATGGGAAGGTGTGTGCAGTTTATATGCAAATACTACAGCATTTTATGTAAGGGACCTCAGCATCTGTGGATTTGGGCTTCTTTGGAAGACCTCAGAACTAATCCTACATGTATCTCAAAGGGCAAGTACCTATCTTGATCTGTATTTATATTTCTATTTATATCTGTCTATCATGAGAGAGATTTATTTTTAGAAATTGATTCTTGCAGTTGTGAGGTTTGGTGAGTCCAAAACCTTATGTAGTAGGCTGGCAGACTGGAGACTCAGCAAAGAGTCAGTCTGCTGGTCGAATTCCTTCTTGTTCAGGGAGTTCAGTGCTTGTTCCAGTATGGCCTTCAACTGACTAGATGACATCCACCTACATTATAGGCATCAGCTACTTTACTAGCATTCACCACCTTCAATGTTAATCTCATCCAAAAAGCATGTTCACAGAAACATCCTAAATGAAGCTCGACCTTATATTTGGGCACTGTGATCCACCCAGCTTGACGCATAAAATTAACCACCACGAGTCCATCTTCCCTTGTTAGTGCAGCACCCAGATGAATCTCCGTAAGCCATACTGAATTTTTAAAGAAAGGCTCTAACGAGGTCCTGCTTCTGCCTCTCATGGTATATCTTATGTTCAGCTGGAAATGCATGCACTGTTTCTCCTGAAGAATTCTCTGGGTGGTGTTTACACCTCTTCTTGATATTCCCTGGCTTAAGTACTGTTATGTAAAATTAATATTTAAATAGAGGGGCATAAAATTAGCAAATCACATTACATGATGAGGGGGTAAAAAATGAGGGAAGATAACAAGTGTAATATATAAACACACATAAAACATATTCAGAATAAAATGGGGAAGACATTCTCATAACATTTACGGTCAAGTCTGTAACTGGTCACATGAGCATAGCTGGTATTTATAACCAATTTCTACCACTCATCCCATATCCCTTTTGTCCTTAGCAAGCACTTCATCTCATGTGGCTCTTTTGCTGGTGGATAACTCAAATCTTCGTGTCTGAATGGTCCTGCCTAGGCTAGGCTGTTGTAGTTTTTCACTGATTTTAGTAACAGGAAATGGTGGTACTCACAGATGCCTTAAGCGATTCTAGACACACTCTTCCTTACCTCTCTAGTAGCATTCTGTTCTCTTCATCTGTATTTATATTTCTGTCTCTATCTCTGTCTGTCTATTATGAGAGAGATCTATTTTAAGAAATTGATTCTTGCAGTTGATTCTTGTAACTGTCAATTACCCCAGCAAGCATAGTACCTCCTTCTTTACCTATTGACTTAGAGGCATGAAGTGCAGTTTTCATTTCCAGTACAGCAGAAGCATTGTTGTGTCCTAGTGGAAAAAATCCTTCTTGTGAAATTAAAACCTCACCAGAAGATCATGAGGGCACAGGGATAAGAAAAAAAAATTTACTAGTGTATAATTTACTAGCACCAATCTAATTTCCACCTCTTATTCCTGGACTCATGAATCCTGGTTGTGTTATTTGCAGTTGTATAGCTTTATTGGTGTGACCTATGGAACCCTAGAATTTGACAACCTTCTTTCATGTCATCCCATCTCTTTCCAAGACAGTAGCATTTCTGCTGAGTTTGGATTTTTAGATCCAAGAATATTCAATAATTTTTAATCATATTGTTTTTCCAGTAAGCAATGAAATACCTGACATAGGCCACTTATGAAGACAAAGAGGTTTATTTAGCTCACAGTTTTGGGAGCTAAACATCCAAATGGTTATAGCATAGGCTCTGTGGTGAGGGCTGTCCCTTGGCTGCATCACCTCGTGGTACAGACAGCAGGAACAAAGTGATTACATTTGGAACCAGGAGCCGCAGAAAGGAAGGAGGGGCCAGGCTTGCTCTTTTTATAATCCCAGCAACTCTGGAGGCTGAGGCAGGATGATCCCGAGTTTAAAACCAGCCTTAGCAGCCTAGTGAGGCCCTGTCTCAAGATAAACTATAAAAACAGCTGGAGATGTGGCTTAGTGGTTAAGTGCCACAGGGTTCAATCCTGGTACAAAAAAAAATAGTATTTATCATTATCTTAATTATACTAATGTTTTCTATATAACTTGATAGACTTCACGTATCATGTTTTTATTCTCTTGGTGGCTATAAAGTTCTAAATAAATATGTTAAATTTCATTTATACAGAGTAGAACTTTCTTGCAGAGCTCTTAACATCTATTGCGTCTCATTTTTAATGATTCT
Organism: Aplodontia rufa; assembly: GCA_004027875.1. NCBI lineage: Eukaryota > Metazoa > Chordata > Mammalia > Rodentia > Aplodontiidae > Aplodontia > Aplodontia rufa. Next base: position 28,103 of record PVKS010003546.1, read on the forward strand.
ACATAAGTCATTACCAGCTATTCTGGTTCGCATCTAGAAATAAATGGTATCATTGTATTACTCTCCAAAAATGACCTTCCAACTCACCTTAATATAACTCTTTTAACATAGAGCATGAGATTGACTTTCCAATTGAATCCACTCAAGAAAACAGTTATACTCTTTCTTATTCTAAACCTTCAATAATCTAGATTTTGAAGTAGTAAAACAAATGAAAAAATCATTAATAAGAAATGGGTCTCAAGGACCTTATGATTAAGCTGAGGAGCAGGCAAGTGAAATGATATTTTTTAAATGGTAGAATAAATGATAAGATGGCACAAAGTAAATGCTTATTAGTAAATATGCAAAATTCTGTGGAATTTTGTGAGAGGTATCACTTTTGGTCAGTGGTGTGAAAAACTACCAAAAAAAGAGAAAAAGAAGAACAAAAGGAAAGTACAAAGAAGTTAAAAAGAATGCTTTATTCCTTCAAATAAAGAAATGGACATAATTCCAAGTCTTAAACTGTGAAAGACACCTTCAAAATGCTATGAATTAGTGATTTATAAATCATGCTGACAGCTAAAACATGCCTCTTAAGATTTTGCCCCAAATAAATGCCACAGTCATCCATTGCGTAATTAGCATTTTTCCAGAGAGAGAGAGAGAGAGAGAGAGAGAGAGAAATGATTAGAGGGTAGTGAGTGGGACTTGAAAGAATGGAGAATTTCTCAACACACATGAAGTTTTACATTATAAAACATCAGGATAAGTGGAACCTAAGGAAAAGTCACATGGATATGTCATTTTATGATGTCTACAGTAGTCTTCTATATCAAGGATACTGCTGAACTCAACCATGGAGTGAAAAGTGTATATGAGCGTCAATGGTAGTCAGACGTAACATGGTGACTATAAACTTTTAGAGTCTTGGAGTGGAGGAGATTGACTCTTTGAATTCTCTAAACTGGATGAAGATGTGTTCTCAAGGCAAAGGGAAGGGCAGATATTTGTGGGATTATGTTTGTGGTAATTCCATCACAAAAGCAAACAGATAAATTCAGACAAATAATTTTCCCATAGTCACAAGACTGTTAAAACAATATATTCTCTCTTAGTACAATGGCCAAAAGAAACCATAAAGTTGTAAAAAAAGAAAAGCTTTTATAAGACAACCTAAATAATTTTAAAAATCAAATGGTCAGAGAATGGAAAAGAAAGAGAAAAATTATTTGACTAAAATTCTGGATAGAGGCAAAAGAAATATAATAAACATAACTGAAAGCAGATGGGAATGTGGTAATTAGGACATGCAAAATGAAATAAAGAATAAAAAATATAGAAATGATAATAGAGAAATTGATACATATTGAACCTAAGGAGATCCAACATAAACATAATTGGTGTTCAAGTAGCTGTTGGAACTAATATAATTTGATTTTAAAGATATAACAAGAAATCTTTCTCATAAATGTGCAGGTCAAAAAGATGCTAGTAATATTGACAGAATGGTCAACAGCAAAATCCTGATAAAGTACCCACATTTCAAAAATAAAGGCAAAATCTAAATAGGCTTTTTTCAGTGTATACTTTTGGCAGCTTTGTTGAGAATTTGTGTGTTTGTCTCTGCTGTCTTCTATTTCATTGGCCTGTGTGTGTGCTTTTATGTCAGTGTCATTCTGTTTTTATTACTGTGGCTCTGTAGAATTATTCAAAATCAGACAAGAGGAAGTTACAGAGAGTAAAACTGATCAAATTCTGTTATTTGAATATGTGAATATGCTGCAATGAAGCTCACCGCTCTGTATAACTAATATACACCAATAAAAAATTAAGATTAGAAGTTAGAACCCAGTAATATTAGGCTGAATCCTCTCCTTAGCATGTGCTTGTAAGCTTGGAACACACCCTTGCCTATGTTTTTCCATGTTGTCCATGGTTGCTTTTGCCTAGAAACACAAAATTAAACAGTTGAGACAGAACCCATACAGTCTGCAAAGGCTAAAATACGCATTATCCTGTTCTTTATAGGTACAGTTTACTCACTCCTGATTTAGACTGTAACACGTATATGTAGTGACTTTAGTTTATAGCTTATAGTTAAAATTGTGTAATGCTATTTGTGGATTGGTTGGGCTATTATTTTGCCTCAGTTTATTTTAAAACCATTTCAAGTAAAGCAGAAACAGAAATTTTAAAAATGACATTCTGAGAGAGCTAAAATATTGCCTAAGAATTTCAAACTAGCCAAGTGTCCTTCAAATATGAAGGTGATAATATGTTCTCAAGCATACATAGAATTAGTCAATATAGTACTTGCCAGCTCTCCTTGAAAAAGCTGCTTGACAGAAATCCAAATAATAACTTGCTCAAAGAATTTCAAAACCGCAAAACTATGGCCCAACTGTACCAGTGGAGACTATTGAATTTATTTAAATATTCAATAGGACAAAACAGTGATGGAATTATCATTAGAGGAATAATCTAAATTTTATGAATAATTATGATAGTGTAATAATACAATTGACAAAAATAAAACCAAAGTTGGTGCAGATTGGATGTGTAAGTGTGCAGATGTGATCATCTTTCACATAAGTGTCAGTAGATACTATACCAAATATTATATTTACCTATCATCCATCTGTCATGTAATCATTCACTTATCCATTTTACCCATAGGCATAAAGAGATACACAGAATTATTTACACTAGCTACTTATGATTGTTTCTGGATGGTAGGATTTGGTGTCATTTTTACTTGTTTATATTTTATATGCATCATCTTTATAACACTGAAGCTCCTATTTAATACTTTGCATAATTCTGTTTTTTCTGTGTGTTGCACAATGGTTGAATATGGATTCTGGAACCACTTGGTGCAATGCCAGTTTTACCACTTATCAGTTATTTTTCCTTCAGCGAATTACAAAATGACTTTAATGCCTTGGTTACCATGTACTTAGAATGGAAATGATACTGGTATCTATTCTGGGGGTTGTCGTAGTCACTAAGTGATTTAAAATAGGTAAAGTGCTTGACACATAGTAAATGCTAGGTAAATATTGACTGGTATTGTTGATGTAGCAGTAATTTTCATTAATAGCTATCTAAAAATAATGCATAACTAGAAAATGAAAGTCAGATTGTAAAGTATCTGAACTTATCTGTAGGTGAAGACTGTCCCTTAATTCTTTGATTCTGTTAGAAGTAGTTAATCATGTTATTGAATTTGCCAAAAATTGAAATAAATGGGCCTTAAATGGTGACTAGATCAGCTTAAACTTTTACTTGAAATCAAGGTGCTTTAAGAGTGTGGTGTTGACATGTAAATGAACAATTATAATTTGGGTCTTGTGTGCCCTGCTAAGGTTAGATTTTGTTTTAAAGTTCACAGAGAGTCAGGGAAGGATTTTAAGCATAAATAGAAATAAAAAAATTTATTGGGGGGTAACTGAAGGCCAAAGGTGAATATAGCTTAATCTAAGCCTGTAATGAGGATAGAGAAATAGATGGGTTAAAGAGCTATGAAGGAAGAGGGTGGGATCAGGCGAATGAACATGAGTTATAAAGAAGAGTGAAGAGGTGTGGATGGTATTCCATTTTCTGGGTAACCTTACTGCTGAATGATACAGGGAGTACAGGTGGAGGGCAGTAAAGGAAACTTGAACTTCCCAAGAGGAGAGACAAGGTCGATTTATTCCTCATTATACATTCAGTGCCTAGCCCAGTACCAGGTTCAAGGTAGCCAGTCAATAAACATTGGTTATGTAATGAGTGAACAGTGAGTTCAGTTATGGTTGTGTAGACGTTGAAGTTCCTATGGGAAATCCAAGTGGTGATGGCAACTAGTTGGTTGGACATTCTTGTCTAAAGTTTAGGGTAAACTTTTGGGCGAGGTATGTATAGTATTTTGAATATTCAGTAACTGAAGTCATGGATAATGTTTAAGTGATTTGGAGGGAGAGAAAACAGAATGAAAAACAAAGGACAAACCAGAACGCTATTGAAACCAGTTTTTAAGGAGAATGAATGGACAAAAGAAAAAATACCCATAAAGAAAGTGAAGGGGGATCAATGAATTGTGATGGGAACTAGACGAGTAGATTATTGAAAACAACTAAAGGAAGGCAGTGTTTAAAGGGGAGAAATTGATCAAATGTGTCCAATTCGACAGCAGCTCTTTAAAGTGAAGAACTTAACTGTTCTTTTCAACACAACAACTTTTGTATTTTGTAGGATGGTTTTCCCAGAAGTATGTTTATAAACACACTAACGCAGTTTCAGAAAATAGTATTTTCAGTGTGGTAAGAACTTGGCATCATGTTTCAGACATGGCTATTATTGTTATTTAACTGTAGGATTTATTGCGTCTTTGAGCTTTAAGTTAGATGTAAGGAAATGATAAATATTTCTCCCCTATATAAGTCTTATATAATTCATGGTTTAAGAACTTGTTTTTAATGACCAGCAGTTTTGTGTTTTAGTGGCTGTGGCTAAAACTTAGGTCATATATTCAGTATAAACATGTAAACTCTTAGCACAGTTTTATAAACTTCGTGCAACAGGTTGCAAAAACAACTCTCATCCCTAACATATTTCTCAGTAAGGATATGAACTATCATCTTAACAATAACAATTAAGTTACTGAATCAAAATGATTTTTATAAAAGAAGGATTCTGTAAAACTCCATTGGCTTTTCTTCAGAATTCCAGATTATTGCTTTTAAAACTCAATGGAAATGGTTCCATATTCATCATGCCCCTCGCTGGGATCTAAAACAGCATAATAGGTAAAATACTAACTTTACAAAAAAATCCATTTATTCATGCTGAATTTTCCTTTCTTGTTGACTTTTAATGTCTCTATTTGATATGTAAAGAATTCATCTGGAGGTAATTTGGCCTTCAAGTATATAAAAATCACACCAACATTGCAAAAAACTATTAACGCTTGTGTTTTGGGGAGCATAATTTTCTAATAAAACTCCATAAAATTTCAAACATCTGAAAGTATTGAAGCTAAATATCTCCAGGAATATCTATGATTTATTGTCCACAACTCAGGATTTTTATTGTTTCTTTTTTTTTTTTTTTAGATTTCATTTTAACTTTTACTTTTAAATAGCATTACACTTATAGAAAAGTTGCAAAAACAGAGAATAGAGGGTTCTCATATACTTTTAACCCAGTTTCCCTTTATCTTCACATCCTACATAGCCATAGTAAAATTATAGCAATCTTCCATTGTTCAGGTTCAAGTCTTTGACTTTGGAAAGTATTTTAAATTTTTATTCATGAGGATCTTGGTCATTTTGCTAGCTTCATTCCTAATTATTAAGTCATCTTTGGTTTTTCCGCTCTACCATTGTTGAATTAAAACCCATCAGTGCATGAGTCCTTTATTACTGTAACAGATACTTAAGACACTCAGGTAATACAGAGAAAAGGTTTGTTTGACTTATAGTTTTAGAGGTTTGTCGCGCCCCCTGCCCGCAGAGAGACAGGACAACTGCTCTGGTGCTTCAGTTGCTTCTTTATTTCTCTTCTTCTATTTGAAGTTCTCCACTTTATTTTATCCATCTCTCTACAGGAAAAGCTTTTACCTCTCCTCACACTAAAGTCCCTGCTTCTACTCCCAAGGCTTTTTCTTCTTTTCCCTACCTCTCCTATTTCCCTGTATGCCCAGTATTAATTTGTTACAAAACTCTCAATAGGGGCACAGAACAAACATAATCAATCATTTGCAACAATAGAGCAGCCAAATAGCTTAGTCATGTGGTCAGGTAGTTTGCTAATTACTCAGGAAGTTGCAAGCCAGCTGGGCCTCTTGCAGGGTTGTTTACTACTAATACTTTTCTCTGGCATCCAGCCAAGGGTCATGTGGGCTTCAGTCTCCAACAGAGGTTCAGACCATGTTTGGTGCTTGTGTTGCTTTTGGATCCATTGCAAGGCTGCACATCATGGCAGCAATGCTTGGCAGAGAAGCCTGTTTACCTTACATCCAGGGGAAATAGAGACAGAGACCATGGTCCTACAGCCCCTCTGAAGGACAGGGTCCTATAGGCCCCACCTCGTAAAGGTTCTACCACTTCCCAACAGTGCCATGGGTGGGAGACCAAGCCTTACTACTGGCTATCAGAGGACATTCCAGATCAAATGTAGCAGCCATGTGTCCTTTTAACTGATTTCATTACACTATTGAATTTGGTCTGTTGATTCTATGTCCTGCGACCTTGAAGAATCATCTTATTGTTTGGGGTCATTTTATTGCTCATTCTCTAGGACAGTGGTTGACAAACTATGACCAGATCCTGTTTTGTGAATAAATTTTTACTGGAACCTAGTGGCACTCATTTGTTCATGCATTACCTTTGACTCTTTCTATACTGTAATGGCAGAACTGAGCAGTTGCCATGGAGTCCGAATGACCTGCAAAAGTTACTACCCAGCTCCTTACAGAAAATTTTGCTGAACTCTGCTATAGGGTATTGTGAAGAAGTTTTCATTCCTTTACAAGTTATTATTCTTTAAATTTGTTTCTGTTTTCTAATTTCATTAGATAATTCCCTAGAAATATAGGGTTGGATAGTAATAGAGGTGACTTTCCTTACCATGTGCTTGATTTTACTAGAAATGCCTTAGTGTTTCTCTAGGAAGTAATATAAAGACTTTAGGGCTAATTTTATGTATATATTTGCACATGCATACATATACACACATTTATAAACATATCTGTATTTGTATTTATAGTATAAATAACATCATTAAAAAGTATCTCAATACTTTTTTATAATTTTTTTTAAAGAGAGAGGTACAGTGTGAGAGAGAAAAAGACAGAATCAATTTTATTTAGTTTTTCACATGGCCTTCATTGCTCTGACACTTTGTTGTATACGTGGTGCTGGGGTTCAAACCCACATCCTTGCACGTGCCAGGCAAGTGTGATAGCACTGAGTCATTGCTCCAGCCCCTGAAATTACTTATTTTTAATTTTTGTTAGATATTTACATTATCCTGCATTTTGGTCAGAGTGTGTAGATTATTTTATTTCTGTTTTTATGGTGCTTACTAATGCTTTCTTTGTGTCCTAATAGATGATTCATTTTTGTGAATGTTCTATGGGGCATGGAATGAAGATGTTGTTATGGTTTGGATGTTAGATGTCCCCCAAAAGCTCATATGTGAAACAATCAAGAAGGCTTAGAGGAGAAATCATTGGGTTATGAGAGCCTTAACCCAATCAGTGAGTTAATCCTCTGATTGGGATTAACTGAACAGTAACTGAAGGTGGATAGGTGTGTCTGGAGGAGTGGAGTTGTTGAGTGCAAGACTTTGGTGTGTGTACTTTTTATCTGGCAAGTGGAGTGTCTGCTTCCTGACTGCAAAACCTTGAGCCACTTTGTTCCGCCACACCATTCCACCATGATGTTCACTGCACCTTGAGCCCAGACGATTGGAGCTGGGCTTCTATGGACTGAGAGCCTGTCTGAAATTGTGAGCCCCCAAATAAACTTTTCCTCCTCTTAAGTTATTCTTGTCCGGTCTTTTAGTCACTGTAGTGACAATGCTGACTAAATCAGAACTTTTCCTGTCTGTCAACAGAGTATAGTTGATGTATTTTCTTAAGATCAATTATGTTAGCTTGGTGTTCTTTCTCTACTCATTGTTTTGAGTGCATTTGACAGGGTATATTGAGATTGGTGTAATAAAATCTTAGTAGCGTGATCTAATCTGTGGTCTTCTTACATTGCATGAACTTTTTGCTTCTGAAAGACCAAAGCTGTATTATCTGGTGCCTGATGTTTCTAATGGCTGCGGACTGTGGTTTTTAAAAATATTCCAAGTGGTGTACTTTATACAAGCTTGATGCATTTTGGCTTGTTTTTTATTTTGTGTGCTATTAGGATCTTTACCCCTGGTTTCTTTTTATTTCCATTTATCTGTTATATCTTGATCATCTACCCTTTTATTTTTAGTCTTTCTGAATCCCTTTAAGTGTGCCCTTGAACCTGGGATAAGGATGGATTTTGATTTGTGAGCTAAATTAAACATGTGAGTTAAATCCATTCACATTTATAACTAAAATGGTCTCAACAACATCTTAATGTTTTTAATTTTTTTGTATATTATTGTATTTGCTCTGATTCTTATCAGACTTGTAGTCTTTACACTTTAAAGTTTTGTTGTTATTTATAAAGATTTATAGTTTTGTTTAAGTGGTTATCTCTGCACCTACAATATTTTGTAATGTCCTCATTTTACTTTTTTTCTAATTTAATCACTATTTAATTTCTGAATTTGTTTTTTTAAAGGGAGAGAGAGGGAGACAGAGAGAGAGAGAGAATCAATTTTATTTTTTCCTACGTCCTTCATTTCTCCAATACATAATTGTGTATGTGGTGCTGGGGTTTGAACCTGGGTCATCACACATACCAGGCAAGTGCTCCAACTGCTGGTAACTTTTAACTCATAGCTGCTATCTATCCAGTCATAGGTGGGCTTATTCTATTTTTCCTTTCTCCTTTCCCTCCCATGTTTTAAGTGCATCGTTTATTTCTATTTTGTCATACTTAGCATTTGAACTTTATTATTCTGTCCTATCCTCTGCTTTTGTTTTAATCTTAGATTGACACAAACATCTTCCTCCTTCAGCATCGTCATGTTGCTAAAGTTTTACAATCAGCTTTCAATTATTTGGATATTGTCTTCCAGTAGAATCTTCAAGGATAAGCCAGAACTCGGTCATGGGTACAGAAGTTCCTAATAGACTGAAACGATTTTTCTACAAGCACTTGGAAGACAGCCTTGCTCAATATAACATCTTTGGTTCCCACTTCCTTCAATAACTTTTTTTCATAACAACTTTTGTTGATAAGTCTGATACTAGTCTAATTTAATTTTTCTTTGTAGATTATTTTACTTTTTTGTCTGGGGGTCTTGAGGATTTTTTTCTTTATCTTTATAATCAATTTTACAAGGTTTGTCTCACACTCGACAGCTCTGATATCTCAGTATTGGTTTGCCTAAAGTATCGCTCACATGGGAAACAAGATTAATGCTTTGTTCTTCCTTTTACAAAATCAGCTTTCAGATATATGAATTGTCACAGACCCTAGCAAATTCCAGTATTGATAAGTGTTTTTCTTTTTTTCATTTTACATTTTTATTGGTGCATTATATTTGTACAAAATGATGAAATTTGTTGTCACATATTCATAGATACACATAATACAGCAATATAATTTGGCAACATCTCCCTCCCAGCACTCAATAAGGGTTTTAAAAAAGAGGTATTATGGGCTGGAGTGGTAGCTCAGTGGTTATGCACTTGCCTGGCATGTGTAAGTACGCGAGTTCAAATCCCAGCACCACATACACAATGAAGTGTCCAAGGAATGAAAGTCACATGAAAAACTAAATAAAAATTGCTTCTCTCTCCCTCTCTCTCTCTCTGTCCCTTCTTTCTTTAAAAAAAAGGTATTACAAACTAATGTGTCTTCATGATTTATTAAGTCTCCATTTTATACGAAATGCAAGGCCATATATGATTTAAAACATGCTGAAATTCTAATGTCCTAACTTTTCCACTATATCAGATAGCCTCAAAATTTAAAGGCCAGCTTCAAATGCAAGGAAGTACTTGCTATAAAAGAGTTAAATTTCATGTTCTTTGGAAGATAATCAGGGAAAAGTGGTTTTATTAATATTCTGAAATGCCCAGGATTTTAAGAAATTTTATCTAACCATTTACCTAAATGACATACTAATTTTCCACAATTTATCCTATAAAATATTTTCCCTCCACACATTGTAAAATAAACATTTGTTGAACTGATTGTTATATAGTCCAGTGTTATGTGATCATGTAATGAAAGACTCTTTTATAAAACATATACACAAGGATAGAATTAAAACTTACCATGGAATCTGTAACTCTAAATTTTCTGTCTTCTGTGGTTTAAGCACAATTATGTTGCATTTACATAGTTTTTAAAGACTTTTTACATTGGGTTTGTTTGTTCTTTTTAAGAAGGGAGAAAAAAAAGTAAAGCTATACTTGTTTGTATACAGAAGGAATTTAATCTCTTTGTGGCTTCCCAGATAGCCCTTTTACCATAGAACCAGTGTCTGACCTTTTAGGGTTTATACAAGACATAGAATATGTGTTCTGCATGTTTGTATCAATGACAACGTTTTTCCTTCGTGTCACATCTCCTTTGTTTTTCATCTGCATGCTTTTTAAAACATGTAGATTTAACGGAGATGCAAAAATGTGAAATGAAAAGTAATTAAGTAAATCATTTAATCTTCTGAATCTCATTTTAAAGCAAACCCTAGGGATTTTGTATTTGTAGATTATGTAGATTTTGATTCGCCACATTATATATCTCATCCAGTTACAGTAGTATGTGCTAAGTGTAATAGCTGAATGAATGAGTTACTCGGTACTATTTTCTGTGTGAGAGACTATGTATACGTGGGTTTACAGTGAAACTAAAACAACATTATAAACTTTGAATTAGTGAAGTATGTAATACCCACAAAGGAAAATGCAAAATATAAATGAATACTAAGTCACTGTAAAGGGACTGTCTGAGCCAGGAATCGTGTCTGTGATTACACCAAGTCCCCCTGGCTGTCTTTGCTCATCATGTCCTCCAAATGCCTTCTCTCTGAACTCTGCAGATTGCCCCTTTCTTGTCTTTCATGAACACAATGTCTGCATTGTGTTCATAATTTCATGCTTATGAATGCATCCCTGTAAACTAGCTTTGTTTCACTTTGGAGTATATCTGAATGAAAAGCATATTGGATGTGCTTGTTTCTGACTTATTCAAAACTAATGAATTACTTTTACGCTTCAGTGTGATGAGTTTTAAGTTACATGCATTCATATGGCCATCATCCAAAAGTACAGGTAGTGTTTCCTTCACCTTGGAAAGTTCACTCATGCTGTTTTTCAGTCAATCCTCGTGTCTACCACTTTTTGATTTCCATCGCTGTAAATTAGTTTTATTATATTCTTGGCATGGGATTCTCCACTCCGGAGTAAATGCTTAACTATTGGAAACCTCCAAAGAATACAAAAGTGATTGTACAATTTTACAATCCCACATTTAGTGTTGTCATTTTACTTCTAAGCTAGTCCATCTAATAGGATAAAATGGTATGACATTGTAGATTTTATTTTCATTCTCAGATCACTAATGACGCAGAGTACTATTCATGTGCTGTTGCCTATCTGCATATATTCTTTTGTATTCTATTCAGGTTTCTCATATAAAACTCAAAGTTTTAATTGGATCATCTTTGCTGATTTAAGAAGTCCTTTACATATTCTGGTGATAAATCCATTACAGCATATCTGTGCTGTGAAGTAACTTTTTTCCCAATAAGCATTTAGACTGCTTTATGAGCAGATACAATGATGAAATTCGATTTATCAGTTTATCCCTTAAAATTAGTGGATTTTGCTGGCATATTTAAAGAACAGAATGAAAGGAGGCCAATGTTGTTTTTCTTTTTCATACGCTATCCAATTGTTTGTTACCTTGGTTGAAATTCCATTGACTGTAAATGAGTAGGCCTATTTCTGAACTTTTTTTCTCATTGATCTAGTTTTCCTTCCTATGCCAGTACCACACTATCCGGATTATGATAGCTTTACAATAAGTAGTATAAATCCTGCAAGTTTTTGAGCTTTTGGCTACTTTACATTTCAATCATTATGCTCAAATTAAGAAAAAGTATTAGTAGATTTTAGTAAGTATCGTTAAGAATCTATAAATCAATTTAGAGAGAATGGAAATATTAATGACACTGATATTGCCAGTCCATTATGATGGTATTTAACATCTCCATTTTCTTGAATCTTCACTTTCTCTCTGCAATATTTTGTAGTTATCAATGTAGAAATCTTATACATTTTTTGTTATATTTTGCAAGGTATCTATGCTACTGTGATTGGTAATTACACTTAAGTATATTTTCTAGGTTTTTTTGTAAGCAATATATATGTAATTGATTTTTAATGTCTTTGTATATTCAGACATACCTTTGTGTATTCTTGCAACATTGTTAACTTTATTCTTTCTAAATTTTTTTGTAGATACCGTAGGGTTTTCTACATATAGAATTGTGTTTTCTGCAAATAATGACAATTTTCTTTCCTCCTCGCTCCCTTAATCTTTATGTCTTTTATTTCTTTTTCTTTTCTTATTCAACAATCAGGTACCTTTGTTACAATGAAGTTAGTGCAAATATCACTCTGCCATTACTGACCTTTGGCGAGAAAGCATTCAGTTATTCTCCATTAAGTGTGATGTTAACTTGTATATGTTTTAGTAGTAGTTCTCTAATTCTCTGAAAACAAGTTTTTGGCTTCCACGTAAGAGTGAGGAAAGCTGCATTTGTCTTATAGAGCCTGTTTTATTTCACTTAACACAGAGTTGTTCAGTTCCATCCACATTGCTCTAATGACAGGATTTTGTTCTTTGTTTATGGAGGAATGATCTGAATATTGAAGATGTTTTAATTTATTCCTAGTTTAATACTTTGTTTTATTATCAAATGTAGAAGTATTTTAATACATTAAAATGTTTTTTCTGCCTCTAGTGAGATAATCAGATGGTTTTTATTATGTTCAGTTAATAAGAATTATATCTATTGACTTTGGAAGGTTAAACCAATCTTTCTTTCTTTAGAGAAAATCACCCTGATAGTGTTTTTTACATTTGTTTTTTTGAGAGAGAGGGACAGTGAGAGAGACAGAGAGAGAAACAACTTTATTTAGGTTTTCACATGGCCTTAGTTGCTCCAACACTCAGTTGTGTACATGGTGCTGGGGTTTGAACCCGGGTCCTCCTGCTTGCCAGGCAAGTGCCGAAACCGCTGAGCCACCGCTCCAGCCCCTGTTTATTACATTTTGATGTAGTTTGCATTCAGTTTGTTGGTGTTTGTATTGTGTGTTTATGTTCGTGAGGTATATTACTTTATGGTTTTTTTTCTTATCTTTGAAAATTTTAGAATTAGGCCTCATAATCTAGTTGAGAAATTATTTTTCCTCTATTTTCTGGTATATCTTGGGTAGGATTATCTCTTAAATTTCTGATAGAATTCTCTAGCAAAATCAACTGGATTTTGAGTTTTCTTTGCTATTTGTTGTTTTAAAACCATGGATTCTGTTTTTTATTAGATGTGACATTATTTAGGTTTTTCTGTTTCTTCTTGGGTCAGTTTTGGTAATTTGTGTTTGTCAAGAAATATGTTCATTTTATTTAAATTTAACTTATTAGCATAAAATTATTTATACTATCATTATAAGTCTTTGAACCATTCTTTATCATTTGTTCTATAACAATGTTAATTTGTTGTGTCTCTCTTTTTCCCTTAGAACAGCCTATTTGGGGAGACTTTTAGACCGTTTTAAAAATAACTCATGAGCTCAAATGGCTTTTGCATCTTTATTTCACAAAAGAAAAACTAAATGAAGTAGAATAGTGACAGGAATCAGGTGTAATCTGCAAAGCCTAAAATATTTTCTCTCTGATCCTTTACAGAAAAAGTTTGTCAACCTTTGATCTAGTGGCTTATGAGTTTTATTCATATTTTGAAAAATCACCTTTTGACTGTTCATTTTCTCCATTCTCCATTTCATTAATTTGCCTTCATTTTTATTATTTATTGTACTTATAGTGATTTTAATTTTTGCTTTTTAAATTTTTTAAAAGCAAAAGCTGTGGTCATTAATATTACATGTCAACTCTTTTCATATATAATTGTTTAAACATTTCCCTCTAAGGGCTATTTTAACTTCATCCGTGATTGGAAGTTCTATTTTCATTTAATTAAAAATATTTCTTTTAATTTTTATTCATCTTAGATTTTTAAAATTTCAAGTTTTTATAAGATTATAATTGGCATATAATTAAATATTCATGGGTGCAATCTGATAATTCAATACATGTGTACAGTTTGTAATGCTCAAATCAAGTTAATTATCATTTTGGTTTTAAACATTTGTCACTTTGTGTCAGGAAATTTTGAACTCTTCTAGTTCTGTATAAGTTATACAGTATATTGGTGTAAACTGTACTCACCCTACTGAACACTTAGAACTTATTCTTCATATCTAACTAACTGTACTTTTGTGCTTGTTATCTGACCTCCTTCTGTCCCCTCTTCCCTTCCATTCCCCTTATTACTATTTTGTTTTCTACTTCTGTGAAAACAACTTTTTTAGCTTTCACGTTTGAGGGATAACATTTGTTTTACTGTGTCTGACTTAAACATCCACACTACTGCATGTGACAGGATCTCATTCTTTTTATGACTAAATAGTATTCGATTATGTATCTATTACACATTTTCTTTATCCATTCACCCATCGACCCAGAGTGCTGTAATAAACATGGGATTGCAGGTATGTCTTTGATCTCTTTGATTCCTTGCATGTCTTTGGATCCAGGAGTCACTTACAAGTATTGTTTAATTTCCAAAAAATTGAAGATTTCCCAGATATAATATTGTTATTTTTTTCTAGTTTCAGACCATAATGTCAGAGAGCATGTTTCTGTGATTTCTTTCTTATTTGACTTTATGCCCATACATATGTTCTACCTTTATAAATATAACATTTTCACTACAGAAAAATGAATATTCTGCTATAGTTTTGTGTTTTAAAACTGTTAAGTCAAATTAATTATGTCTTTTAATTCTTTAAAAATTTATTCTATCAACTCCCAAGAAAGTAGGATAAAGATTTTCAGCCATAATCCTTTCCAGCAAAGAACCAACTCCCATCCTTATTTGATTGCTCTGCGCACATGTAACCCATCTTCCTCCCCTCTGCCAACGTTCTCCTCAACCTGATGTAGCTCTGATTCATCATACCGGACGGCCCAACACTGGACGCTCTCTTCATCCTCTTCAGTATTTGATACCCCACTCTGGGCCACCTTCCCCTTGCTTTTCTGCCCCCTCACTCTGCTCAGCCTCTGACTTCCCATGTCAGGCTAATTCTCCTTGGTGATTTTCCCCTCACTATGCCAGAGTTCTGGCTTGCCACATTGGTTGTACTCCCAGAGATTGCTTCAATCACTGTATTTAGGACCTGATATTTCACAACTATTTTTCCCTACACTTAGAGAGATTTCTTCTTCAGCCTGCTTGGGCTATCAGAGTCCATACTATACCACTAAAGCAATCTTGCCTTCCACCATAGATGGCTACTTATCTGTTTCACATGGTGATTGTAAGGCTGGGGCAAGGAGAAAGATCTTTGCCATCATTTTTGAGGGATATTTTCACTGAATATAGAAGTCTAAATTGATAATTTTTTCCCTCCCAACACTCTATAAATACCATTCTAATGTCTTCCTACCTTCATTGTTTTTTATGAGACATCAACTTCCATTTGTCCCTGCTATCGACTCAATGTTTGTTTCCCTCCAAAAATTCATACTTGAAACCTAATTCACAGTGTGAGGGTATTTGGAAGTGGGACCCCACAGAACTCCCATACTACTTGTTCCGTGCAAGGACACAGCAGAGGACAGCCCTCTATGAATCGGGAAAGAAGTTCTCACTAGACACCAAATCTTCCAGTGCCTTTATGTGTGACTTTCCTGTTCTTCAGACAGTGAGACATAAACCCAGGTCATGGCATTCTGTTATTGCAATCTGAATGGACTAAACATGTATCTTTTTTCTTTGGCAGTTTTTAAGATCTACTCTTTATCTTTGTATTTTGGCATTTCCATTGTGGTATGTATAGGTGTGTTTTTCATTTCACATGTTTCCTGTTTGGGGTTCAGTGAGGATCTTGAACCTGTTGATTAATGTCTTTCATCAACTTGGAAAATCTCAGTTTTCTTCTTCATGTACACATCATCAATCACAGCTACATATCCGTTATTTCATTTAATAATATACTACAGACTTTGGACTCTGTTTTTGTTTTTCATTTTGTAATTTTTTTTCTTCTTGTTTTTCAGTTTGCATAACTTTTATTGACTTTAAATTTACAGATGCCTTTCTTTGCTGTGACCAGTTTGCTGTTATATCCATCCACTGATTTTCAAATTTAGCATTTACATTTGTTGTTTACAGATACAGACACATGTACAGTTTCACAGCTTTCATGTTTTGGCTACAGAATTTTCTTCTGAATACAATTTGAAAAGTACATAATCATGATCAAATTTTAAGTGCCTCTTCATCAGAAAACAAAAAACATTTTTCAAATAATCAAAAAATATCCATTTAGTGACTTATTCAGTCTGTTGAGTTTATACATGTACAATTAAATCAGAAATGGTGCAGGCATGGACAGACTTATGGAACTAGCATTGAGAAATGAGTGATTTACTAAATATCTATCTATAGTTATCTATACAACTACCTATTAAAATTTATATAATTTATAAAATTTATAAAATCATACCGCATTCCTGAAGGGAAAAAAAATTGCATCTCTACCTCCTCACAGAAAATTCAAGTAATTGAAACTTTTAAATGAAGTAAATTATAAGAAGAGAAATGCAATTTCATTGCTTTGGAATGTGGATAGATACTCTCAATATTAGATGGAGATCAAAATCATGATATAATTGGTAGATTTAATTACATGACTATTTAAATGGTAAGGAAAAATGAGTAAGAAAGAAACTGGAGAAAAATCTCTTGTTTTCAGTGACAGTAAATGGAAATTGGTCATTAAAGGGAAAGAATTAAACATTCATCCTATGATTCTGGAGAAACTGAAACTGATCTCTAATTGATGAAAGGAAAGTCATTATAGAATAATGTCAGTTCATAAATTGAGAAGATGTACAGAATTGAAACAATCACTGTTTACAATGCCCAATAAAATGATTATTTTCAGCAAGGATAATTAATGGATACTATCATGGTTTAGATATGAACTTTGTAAGTTCATGCATGAGACAACACAAGAAGGTTGAGAGGTGAAGTGATTCCATTATGAGAGGCGTAACCTAATGAGGGGTATGGATTAACTGGGTAGTAACTGTTGGCAGGTGGGGTGTAGCTGGAGCTGGTATATCACTGGAGGCATGCCTTTGGGGTTTATATTTCGTCCCTTGTGAGCAGAGTGCTCTCCCTGTTCCTGGCTGCCATGTTCTGAGCTGCTTTCCTCTTCCATGCCCTCCTGCCATGATGCTCCACTTTACCTTGGGCCCAGAGCTGTAGAGTCAGCTGACTGTGGACTGAACCTCTGAAATGGTGAGCCCCCCAAAAAGCTTTCCCCCCTGTAAATCATTCTTCTCAGATCTTTTGGTCACAGTAATACAAAAATAACTAAAAAGGAAATTAAAACTGTAAGATAGGAATAGGTTATTGAATCAGGACCATCTCAAGGTGACAAAGTATGACCACACAGATTATTAGTCATTGAAAAGGGAAAATACATCTTTACAAAGGAGGAATGTGATAGACACCAGCATAATTAAATGACCAAAATGAGCATTACAAAAGAGTTGAACAACTGAACATTTTCTGCCCCCTGATGTGTTGCAATGCCTGGCACACAATAGGTTCTCACTGTGTGTAAGAACCTATTATTAACTGTGTGAGTGACAAAAAGATTTCTAAAGCCTTCTAATCCTATTATTTATACCAACTGGAGAAGAATAGATTATTATTTTTCTGCCTTAGCAAGACTAAGAAAATCTTGACATACTTCTCTAGTAACTGTCACATTCGTGTCTTTTCTCCACCTTTGGTCCCCCAGGGACTCTCTAGGATAATATATAGAGAGAAAACCACAAAAACTTTGAGGAATTTTTTAAAAAGCAAAATTCTTTTTTCATAAGAATGCTCATTTTAATTCAGAAATACATTTATATTTCCCTTTATATTGACTTGCCAACCTGATTTCAAATTCTGAAGATTTCAGCTGCTTCTCTGCCTGTTGTGGTTTGAGAACATCATGTTCTTTGGGGACACTGATTGTTATGCTACCAGCCATACTTGGTTTGAACTATGAAGTTGCCACATAACAGTGCTCATTAGGGTCATTTTCAGAAAATACTGTAAAATTTTTAGAAAACATGCAAAATTATGGTTTCAAAATAGATATATTGATTTTGCCAGAAGGAAACCCTACCTAATACTACCCATGCCCATGATATGGTCACAAACTGTTCACATTTGTTCATATTTGTGGCTTCAACAGGCAGGCGAGCCGGCCAGATTTTGTGATAGTTCTGGCAAATGTCAATGTAACAAGAGATACCAAGAAACATAACAAGCAGCTGTGTCTTTTCAGTTTGAATTTAGAAAAACAGTCTGAATATGAACATCTATTTGTCTTTCTAGAGCTGTTGTTCTACTAATCAGGCAGTTTGATTTCCATGACAAAGTTGATGATTTTAGAAAATGGAATTCAGCTTTGTTTTTATAAAGTTAAGCAGTTATTATAAAATTCTATTGATGTAAAAATGTGAAGGGCTAACATACTACTGGAAATGATTGAAAGCAAGATGGTAAGAAAACTAGACAAATGGGTAGACCCATTGAAAATGAGCAGTCATGTAAACCGATACCATCTATAAACTCATCGATGTATATGCAAAGGAAACAATAAAGTTGTAAAGAAACAGTAAATATACTCTCAACCCAAATACAGCTTCAAAGGAAAAAGATACAGAATTTGAACATGCACTTGGCTAGTTTAAAAAGGAGTACATTTGTACTGGGAGAGATTTTTGATTCTTTGCAAAAGAAGTAAATAAAACTGTCCTGTGTCAGATTCATTTAAGCAATATTTGCTGGCTCTGGTAGCATGCCCAATGCATGGTGGGCCATGGGTGACTCCTGCCATAAAGAGATTACACAGTGATTGAGGAGATAAGACGGACACACACGTGGGTACAGGCAAAGCAGCGTGAATACCAGAAGAGGGGATTGCAAAGTTTTAAAAACATTAAAAAGGGGAAAGCCAGAGGGTTTATGATAGAGAATTGTTTATGACAGATTGTTCGAGTAGAAGATGGAGGTGGCATGGGCATCACTGACAGTTGAGAGAAGAGTCTCTGTGGTCTACAGAGTGTCTTCCCTTGTTCATGATTTCAGCTCTCATCCTGTGAATAGTATGCTTTTTGCATTCTATTTAGTTCCATATTGTTTGCATTTTTGTGCTTTAGGTTGGTGAATTTAGCTGTTATCAAATGGCCCCTAAGCACAATCCTGACATGCTGTCCAGTTTTTCTAAGCACCAGAAGGCTGTGATGTTCCTTCTGGTTATTTGGGTTAGGTAGTCTTTTTTTTTTTTTTTTTTTTTAGAGAATCAGTTTTATTTAGTTTTTTCATGTGGCTTTTGTTGCTCCAACATTTCGTTATGTACGTGGTGCTGGGGTTTGAACTCACATACTTCTCGTGCTTGTGCATGCCAGGCAAGCGCCGTAACCGCTGAGCCACTGCTCAGCCACGGCTCCAGCCATGGGTTAAGTAGTCTTTCCTCAGGCATGAGGTACAGAGCATATGTTCAACATTAGTGCTTCAACAATATGTATTAAATATGGTGTTTTTAAGCAAAAATAAAACATAATGAATCTTGATTGATTGATGATTTATTTATTTGTTTGTTTTTATTTTGAGGCAGGGCCTCACTAAGTTGCTGAGACTGCTTTGAACTTGAGATACTTCTGCCTCAGTCTCCTGAGCCACTGGGATCACAGGAGGGTGCCACTGAGCCCATTAGGCAGTAGCCCTTTGAATTTAACTTTTAAAAGTAAATCCTTCTTTGTGAAATACGTAGTGCTTCTTTGCATTTTCCATAAATCGAGAAATAACACATTTTTGTTCTCAAGCTTGCATTGACAGAAGGCTTCAGATATGACAAGGTATTTAATTAAATTTTGGTGTAAAATTATTTTTAAACACACTTTTCGTATTAGAAGTCATTTTTAAAGAGAGTTTATTTCTTAACTACAGGCTATTTACGTTACTCATTTTATAAGGTTATGCAAAACTGATATCCTACTTGGAAAAATGATACATTTTGTTTTCCTGGCAAACTCATCTCAGGTAATCAAGAAATGCAGATATTTTTTATGTCTATGTTCAAGGAAAATTCTGCATGGCATTTTAAGCAAGTAGAATTTATTCTGTGGCTAAATATTGCATGTGTTTAATTCAACTGGATATTAAAAATCAAAGGAATTCTGATGCTCTTTATCTTTCTTCATCTGCTTTGAGTTTAATACATCTTTTTGAACAAAGCCGTGTTTGTGAAGGACATTAAGTTTTGTTTGGCCTTCTCAACTGCAAGTACTCAGTGGACCTTATTGCAAGGTTATGCTCCCTGGACTGATTGATATATAAACAGAAGACAGATGGTGTAGAGATGACTCTGATGATAATTCATTTTTCAGCTAGTCATGAAGATATTTTGATTACAGTGTGTTTAAATAATTAGAACACAGTCTGCAATGTTAGTCTTGCTGGGAAGGGAGCACATGGAAAACAAGTTATGTGTTATTTGTGCCCAACAAAGGATGCACTGTGGTGTAATGATTTTAATTCCTAATGCTAGATTAGAACTGAAGGAGTTTAAAATATGTCATACAGTAAGGTAAGTCAATTAAACATAGACCAAATAAAAAAGGTAACTGCACAGCTTTGAGGCATAAATATTTGTTTTGGAAAGTATTTAGATGTTGTTATATGAAAGAAACCAGTATTTTTACATTTAGGTAACAGGCTGTGTACCGCTAATTAAAAAATTATGTGGCTTGATTTTAAGTTTATGTGAATCGTAATTATCATGCAGCTTGCTTTTTGTGCTGTGAACTTAAAACCAAAATCAGACGGCTGACGATTCAACAGCATGTTATAATCCTGCTGTTCTTGATGTTTTGAAAAAAAAAAAATCCAAGCAAAATGTCAAAATGAGAAAAAAATTAGTATTGTGTGAATAGATGAGTTATTTAAGTTTTCATTTTCACTTACTAATAACAGTTTGTACCCACTATTTTTGGTTTCACCATAGAATAATTGATCGCTTAGATGGAGTTCGTTTGTTGTGGTCCCTGCTGAAAAATCCGCACCCAGATGTGAAGGCCAGTGCAGCGTGGGCCCTCTGTCCGTGCATTGAAAATGCAAAGGTAGGAACAGCCTGCAAATCAATCTGCTCTGTAATCTCTAATACATTGAGTAATGTCACCACAGGCCGCTAACTGCCTTTGACTTACCTTTGGTCAGATTGATCTCATGGAAAAAATGTCTATGCTAAAATAATTTTTGAGCAATGCCTTTCTCTGGTCACTTTCAAAATGTCAAACTAAACCAGTATCCAGTTGCACTGCTTACAAAGTTCTCCTTGGTTTGTGCAATTGAAACAAATGCCCCTTAAATCAGAATGAAACAAGCTGAAGTTCTTAGTTCTTGGAAGATAAGAAAATCACCTGCATTTACTTGCTACTACTTACAGGGAGGGTAAGTGTTGTGGGAAGATTGACAGCTTTCATTGTAGCTATAGCCAGGTCTGAGTTGCCTTGAAAAGGTCACGTAACTTCACCTCCGTTTTCTTATCTGTCATTAACAACTGAATTAGAAGTTTCTGATGTCTATTTCAGCTCTTCATTTGTAAATTGTATTCTTTTCTTTAAAGATCTCTTTTTCAGCTTGTTTCTCTTATCTTTGTTTAGCATTTTTCTTTCAGTTTAGAGATTTCCCTTGAAGATCCTTGTTGGCAATGCTATATATTTTGTTGAATGCTTTTATCTAAGGGGTCTTATTTCTATAATCAATTTAACATGATTCTAAATATTATTCAAAATGTAACCTGTTGTAAAAAGCGAATTGTGCTAAATGCTAGGAATAGAGGAGACTTATTACAAATCCATTAATGGAACCATTATTTATCATAGCATACAAATTAAGCAGATCTTGAATACCCATCTGTAATAAGTGAGCAATAAATAGTAGTCTACTTATGCCTTATCATACAATGCAGCAATATATAAATGAATTAAATTAATGTATTCATTGATATTGACAGATCTCACAAAAATATGAAGCTAGGGCTGGAGATGTAGCTCAGTGACAGAGTACTTGTCCAGCATGCACAAGGCTCTGGGTTCAATTCCCAGTACCGCAAAGAATAATGTAAATAAATAA
The DNA here is from genome assembly GCA_004027875.1 of Aplodontia rufa. Taxonomy (NCBI): domain Eukaryota; kingdom Metazoa; phylum Chordata; class Mammalia; order Rodentia; family Aplodontiidae; genus Aplodontia; species Aplodontia rufa. Next base: position 50,228 of record PVKS010003546.1, read on the forward strand.
ATACAACTTGCAGAAGTAGATATATAATATGATTCCTATAAAAGTTCAAAGACATTTTTAAATACTAGATTTAAATGATACTGTTTAGGGAGCAAGAAAGAAGCCTATTGGGTAAATATCAGTATATATCCTTGAAGGATAATCCCCATTGGTTACTTTAGCTAATCAGCTCAGCTCTTCATTTATAAATATGAACAACCAAGGATCACCATGTATCTAAGAAATGGTTTTAAGGAGACAAACCAAGGGCGGGGGGAAGGGGATTGAAATCAAATTCTTTGCATGTAGAATTTTTTCAAAATGAACCCAACTACCATGTAAACTATCATGCTGTAATTGTGGTTTAAGAACATATGCATATCATATTATTACTTCATATGCATTTATGATTGTACAGTAACTCAACTCCTTAATAAAAATTTAAAAATAAATAATAAAAAATAATAATATTTTAAAAGACAAGGATTAATAAGCAGAACTAACTTCAGAGGAGCAGAGATAGATAATGAAAGGAACAGAATATAGCACTAAAATTTTAAAATTAATATTCTTGGAGCAAATACTCCAAGGATACTCCAAGATAAGGTGTTATAAAAAAGAAATACAGAAATTATAACTGTTTTGCAAAACAATAAATTTAGTAGAAAAGATGTATAGGAGGATCAAAAGGCTAAATAATTATCTAGCAGACAAAGTCTAATAAATAAGAATGTAAAAATAAAAGTAAAAATAAAATAGGACACAAAATACATTAAAAGTAAAAGAGTGTGGCTGGAGCGGTGGCTCAGCGGCTTCGGCGCTTGCCTGGCAAGCACGAGGACCCGGGTTCAAACCCCAGCACTGTGTACACAACTAAGTGTTGGAGCAACTAAGGCCGTGTGAAAAACTAAATAAAGTTGTTTCTGTCTTTCTCTGTCTGTCTCACTGTCCCTCTCTCTTAAAAAAAAAAAAAAGGTAAAAGAGTGATCAAGGGGATGAAATTGTCGTTTTTTCTTAAAGGGGAAGATTCCACAAGCTGAATTTGTAAAGAAAGACTCTAGTTTTCAGAACAGATTCACTTAGGGGCTGGAGCGGTGGCTCAGCGGTTTTTGCACTTGCCTTGCATACACAGGGATGCAGATTCATATCCCAGCACCACGTACACAACCAAGTGTCGGAGCAACAAAAGCCAACAATGAAAAACTAAGTAGAATTGATTCTCATTCTCCCTCCCTCTCTCTCTCTCTCTCTCTCTCTCTCTCATTGTCCCTCTCTCTTTAAAAAAAAAGTTATAAAAGAAGAATCATATCACACTGCCATTAGACTTAACAGCATCCACAATAAATTCTGAAATAATTTTCTAGGAAGAGCACATCCTTTCCTGTCTTTAGAGGAATTTCTTTTTTTTTACCCTGAAATTCTATATCCTACAAAACTGGCATTTGACAGTAGAGAGTCAGGAATTTTTCTTATTTTATTTTATGTATTTATTTATTTTTAGAGAGAGGGACAGTGAGAGAGACAGAGAAAGAAAAACGACTTTATTTAGTTTTTCACATGGCCTTAGTTGCTCCAACACTCAGTGTGTACGTGGTGCTGGGGTTTGAACCTGGGTCCTCGCGCTTGCCAGGCAAGCGCCGAAACCGCTGAGTCACCGCTCCAGCCCAGGAATTTTTCTTTTAGAAATGGCAGCGTTCAGGAAGCTTATCTCCTATGAACCTTTTCTGAAAAAAAATTATTTTAGAAATTTTCCAGGAGAGTAAAAGATTCTAAGCCAGAGAACAATGTGAGTCATAAGAAGCATTAAGGAACAAATACATAATTGGAATTTCAATTAAATATGAGTTTGTATTGATAATATGGTGTTTAAGTTTGATTAAATTTATTAAAACAGATTTGCTCCTAAAGTAGTGGCATTAAATACATTTAGTACTGATAGCATTATCACAGTAACAATCTGACTCTGAACTACCAGATAATTAAAAATACATGGTAGGTAGTGGAAATAATAGGTAAAAGCATGCAAAGGGCCTTTCCCTTTCCTAGAAAAGAATGTTAATTCTCAGTCATCACTGAAAATATGTTTAAATATAGAATTTAATATTATAGATGAGATGCTATTTTTGTATAGATTCTATATCTACTTAACACTGTTACATGTAAATTTTGTCCTATCTTATTGATTTCAACTCCAAATCGTCCTATTTATCTAATACTGGGATTAAGAGATATTATTTTATTTTCACATTCCTGCTCAGGCTTCCAATCCTGAATATCTGTCTGGTCTTCTATGCCAGCAACCTAAACTGAATTACAGTCAGACCTTAAACATAACCCCATGTTCTTTTCTCTTTGCCTTTGGCCCCAAAACCTAGACTGGATCCAGAGCTCCATTGAAAGCTCTTGTTGGTCACCTGCCCTCTGCACCATTCCCACCCCCTCCAATTTAGTGTCTGAATTCCTCTCAACTTCAGCTTTCTTCCTACTCATCTTGAAAGAAGGACAGATTCAGGAAGAGGAGATCTCTGCTTGTCCACTTCTCTCACCACGAGCTGCACTGCTCCAAGAACTTGCATATTCATTTGGTCTTTGGATAATGTGAGCATTTAAGAGTCTTAAACGAGGAAGTGACATGAGCAGCATTGATGATTGGAAAATGGATAAGTGGGTGACTAATTAAGCTGTTGCAAAAGCTGAGATGAAAATAATTAGAATTTGACCTAGTGGAGTGGCAGTTTGAAAGGGAAGAAAGTCAATACAAGAAATGACAGGTAGAATCAGAAATTGGTGATTGAATGTTGGCTGTGAAGAGGAGGTCAAGAAAGATTCTGAGGCCTGGAACAGTAGCTCAGCAGTAGAGCACTTGCCTGATATGTATGAGGACCTGGGTCTGATCCCCAGCACCACATAAACAACTAAGTGGAAGATTAAAAAAAAAAAATGAAAAAAATAAAATTAATCCCTCCCTAAAAAAGTTAAAAGAAAGATTCTAAATTTGTTTTTTTGTTTGTTCAACTTTGACAACTAGGAGCATGCTGTAACTTTACCAAATGCAAGAATATGATTTTGGAAAAGATGGCAGACTTGTTTTCATCCAATAGTGATGTCCTGTCATTTGAATATGTGCATCTGGATGTCAGGAGAGAATTCTGTCTAGAGCTATAGATGGTGGGAGTCATCAGCACGTAGGAGAGTTGATGAAAGGGAGAGGAGGGAGTGGAGTGAGAGGAGATCATAAAAAATAGCACCAAATCAAGGGAAGACCAAGGAGGAATGGAATGGCCCTGGAGAGGATGATTGCAAGAAAGCCCAGAAAGGAACCAAATCAAGAAAGAAAGGGCGTGTTCAGCAGTGAAAGTGGCCTCTAAGTGGACAATTACCTTTGAAAATTGAAAAGACAACATTAAAGAGGACACTTAGGTAGACCTTGATCATAGCATTCCTTTGAGAATTGATAAGCCAATGGCAATGGGGTGAGAAATGAACTCAAAGAGGTGGAGGAAGATGAGGAATTACTCGCTCTTTCTGCAAGCTTAGTTTTTAAGAGGAGACCATAAGAAATCAGAAGATAGCTGAGGTGTGGGGAGTGGTTAACTCGTGGGAGGCATGATTGTGTGTGTGTACGTACATGCATATTTAGATACAGAGAAAACGCACATGGAGAGAGAAAGGAAGGCATGGCTCTCACTGTTCATCTTAAAGCACATTGCTCTGAGTAGTGCAAAAACCTTGTGGAATGCCAAGCTAATGGGCAGTTCTAGAACGCAAAATTCCTGAGGGTGTGTCCATCGAGAGCAACGCCAAGAAACTTCTGGGAAGTTTATCCAGGCCAGCCTAACTAGCTCCTGCTTGCCTGCTTGCTTCCTCTCCTTTTTTTTTTTCCTATGTATCTTTGATTTTGAATTCAGAAGTAAGGTAATTATCAAAGGGATTTATCTGCATTAATAACCTTCTGTAACTTTAAAAACTTGAAGTCAAGATTTTCACTAGTTTACTGATTTGGTTAATTATTTCAACAGTAAGGACTGCCTGTTCCGATTAGGTAATGTGGAGGATTTTTTCATAAATTGGATTAACTAAATATGCAGAGTCAAAATTTTTATGGTATATGTAATTATCAGAAAATATATCTTTTGTGATTAAATTTATGATGAAAACATTTTAGACGTCATTTTTTTTAAGAGAGAGGGACAGAGAGAGAGAGAGAGAGAAAGAGAGAATCAATTTAGTTTTTCATGTGGCTTCTGTTGCTCTGACACTTTGTTATTTATGTGGTTCAGGGGTTTGAACTCTAATCTTTGTGTATGCCAAGCAAGCACCATAACCACTGAGCTACTGCTCCAGCCCTAGACGTCAGTTTAAAATGAATGAGGAAGATACACAACTTTCCAAAAATGTACTGGGATATGTGAACAAAAAATTGTGAAGACCGTTGATTGTTCTAGTGTACCAGGTCCAGCTGTTGAAGTAGGAGAGGAGAAAATTTACACATCTTTACTTAAGAAAGTAGCCTGATTTACAAGGATCTGGTCTTTTTGAGAAATCCTATTTTCTAGGGTCTTAAGCTGAATATTATATTGGTCTTCCCCCTTGCATCTTTTTATTTATGTATTTGGTTATTTATTGATCTCTTAAGGAAGAAGAACACTTTAGGGGTAGAATATGAAAGAGATCATATGCTCAGAAAGAAAGCACATTTATAATATTTAAGATTGATAGCCTCCCATTATTTATACAGGTTGTAGTCAAACCATGGTCTAAGAAAGTTCTAGTTAATAAAACTTTCTGTGATGATGAAATATACTGCTAAAATATGGGAACTACTAGCCATGTATGGCTGTTGAACACTTCATATATGACTAATATGACTGAAGAAATTAATTTTTAGTTACATTAAATTGTAATTGAAATTTAAGTGGCCACCTGTATTGTTTTAGTGCCCAAATCTAAGATCTAAGACTGGCAAGAAATGGAGAGGTTTTTTTTTTTTTGTTGTTGTTGTTTTTTGTTTTGTTTTTGTTTTTTTAAGAAAGAAGGACAGTGAGAGAGAGACAGAGAGAAGATCAATTTTTATTGAGTTTTTCACATGGCTTTTCTTTGCTCTGACACTTGTGTGTGTTTGAACCTGTGTACTCAGGTATGCCGGGCAAGCGCCGTAACCACGGAGCCACCGCTCCAGCCCCAAGAAATGGAGAGTTTTGATTTTATAAGTCAACTGCTAAAAAGAGTTGTGAACCTCAAGGATTAAATAACTTTGCATATGATTTATATATTCATTATGCTAATTTTAGAAAGTAAATAAATGCAGAAGAAAAATATTACCTATAATTTCAGTAATTGGTGATAATACTATTAAGAGAGAGCAGTTTCCATCCCTCCCTTAACAATGAATATCTGATTCTATGTATTTACCACTAATTTTCTTTGGCTGTATAGTATTTTTATGGCAATATTATAGTTTATTTATGCAATTAAGTTTCCAGTGTTAAAAAACAGTGAGGTCATGTGAAGCAACAATTTCTTTGGAATCTTTCTAGAATATTCTCTCATACAGAGAAAATAAAATTACCTTGGACTCATTGGCAAAAATTTGAACACATCTATATAGGTAGATTTGTTATATATGTCCAAGGTCGATTGGTAGTGTTTTCCTATTTCTTGGTTGTACATAAACTAATTGCGTTTTAGAATCTAGTGCATTTTGGTTTAGAAATCATACATCTTGAGGAGGAGGAGGAGTGGGGAAATGTTTGGGGTTTTTTTCCTTTAATATGTCAGGGCACCTAGTTTCCAGTAAAATAATGTAACTGGAAGAGATCTGGGCAGAGATTTTGGCCCATTCTTCCATCTTCCTCCTAAGCCCTCCCCGTTCAGGTAAATCAATGACTCCACTTTGCAGGAAAGACCACCTTTTCCAAGGACGGCTTTCCACATTTTTTCACAAGTGAGGCTTGTACGAGTAATTTTAGACATAGTAACTTAGTAATCATAGGACTTGGCATGAGTTTGAAATAGGGAACTTCTTTCTTTGGATTAATGACCCTGACAACAATGCTGCAGAAACCAGCTGTCAGTCGTAGCTGAGAGCCACACAAGCCCGGCCTTCTGCCAAGCCATTGCGACTTTGGGGTCCGTGCCACGTCTACCAGGCCTCATGAAACCTAAGCTCACCGTACACTAGTGTCCATGTGGTATGGATATGGCGAAATGTCAACCATTCCAAACAGGTGTTCTCCATTTTTATATTGCTAGCACGGCATACATTAGAACACACTCTTAGATCTGTCTGTTACGAAAATGAGATGTGGAAATTGCTTCTCGTGAATGCTTTACATCTTTTCTTGTTGGGAAATATTTCAAGCTACTTATCAGTGAAGAATCCAGGCATCAAAGTACCAGAATCAAAGGCTTCAGTAATGAATTAGGGGGTGACTGAGATGATGATTCGTGATGTAAGTCATTTGTGTTTTAACTACTTTGTTATTAGTTGTGTAAAACTGAAGTTATGTGGATTCTTATAGCAAGAAATATTGACCTTTTCAGCAGTAAAACAGTGTCTTAATTAGAAAGTTAAAAACCTTTCCTTCATTCTGGAAAACTAAGTATATAATAGTTTTTGATCACTTAGGAATTAAATAAACTATGTAAGAAAGATATGTTTTGCCATCTTAATAATTATCTATCCATTCCTCGCCTGATCAGAAAATCAGAGTGTGAAGTGTGAGTCTGTCTTACACTCTGGAAAGAATATTTAAGGCAGGAAATGGGAATCTTCATTTAGAAAACTCCTCAGTGTTCTTTAGTCTACCGGGTATTGCAGAACAGAAGGTCAAACAAGAATGACCTAATTATGAAAGATTCACTGTGTAATTTCCTAAGGATTTTTATTTAAAACTTTATTGCTTAAGATGTTTTCCATATTAGGCTGTGGGGAAATTTTGGTTTTTTGTGTTTCTCAATTATGGTTGCTAAAAGCAACATTGATCCTGAGATTTGACCTCTATAGTGATGTTATTTAAGACATTTCATGAGCTGCAAGACTGGTTTCAGACTAATAACTGCTTTTTAAAAATGTGAGAGTTTTGTAAACGGAAGTAAAAAGCTGTTGCTTTCAAGCTGAATGATCAAACACATTTTTTGGGGAAACCAGCAGCTAAACAGGTGTTCAGTATTAGGAAATTGTGATGTAAGGAATGCCACAACCGAATCTAGCAAAAACCATATATTAAATTCTTTGTTCTTAGGAAGCAAAACCCTGTGCCGTAGAAAATCAACTCAGATTTGTGTTCCATGAGCAATAAGATATTGAAAAGTAGCATGAACTCATGTAAAGAAGGTGTAATTGTGTCACATCACTTTTGCCAACATTTGTAAGAATTACGTATATTTCCTAAAATAGCTTTTGTGAACATCACTGAGTAGTATTCACAATAATTTCTGTAATTCAATTTCTTTCCATTAACAAGATTTTAAAAGTTTTTTATGAAGAAAAAAGCAAATCTTTAAATATACTTGTCCTTTAATAAAAAGTGCTATAATTCATATTAAATATACATACCAATTCCTCATGAATTAAATAGGAAATGGCTATTCTTATTTTAGGATAAGTACTCTGAGTGTAGAAGTCAGCTGTAGAATTGGGAAGAAAAACAATCTGTCTTTCAAATGGGTATCAGTCCTGTGCAATCATTTAGCCTTGTAATTTTCTTAAACTTAATTTTGCTACCTGTTTAGAAAATAATGTCTGGGTTTGAATTTTGATCTTAGAGGGAAAATAAATCTCTATTCATTTCCAAACCAGTGACATACGGATCTGCTCCAGACAGAAACGAATCAGAGAAATCTGTGATTCCCCCCCCAAAGAAGAGAAGTAGTTAATTTCTGTGAGGTTGGAATACATGCTTGGGCAGTTTTAGCCAGGAATGTTGAACACTGAGCGTGGATGAGGCCAACTTCCTGACCACAGGTGTGACAACCCAGCTGATCAAACAGGACAGGGATTTGACATCACTCTCTGTTTAACTTAAGCCGCCAAATGAGCCATGGCCAATCAGGGAGCCAAAGAGAACCTGGAGGAGGCGTGGGTAAGGGTTTAGTTTCACACTGAGACTCCTGCTGTAAACACAGTTTATGAACTTCGATTTGCCTGTGATTGGACCGTAGAATGTACAGCTGTTCAAAAATGTGCCAAAGAATCAACATAGGGTAAAAAAAAAAAAACCAGACATCCCAAAACCTCTTTAAAATGTGATCCGTGCTTATATTCTGCCTGCCTGTTTGGGACCAGCCATTATTTTTAGTCACCAAATAGTAAGATCATAATTTGACCTCCAGTTTCTAAAATCCTAAAATGAAAGTAACAAACTATAGTAATAATTTGTGTGTGTATGTGTGTGTGTGTGTGTGTGTATCGGATTTTCAAGTAGGGACATGAAAGGGCAATATTGAGAGTGTTAATAAGTCTGTCTTGGGGCTGGAGGGTTGCTCCGCAGTTGCAGGGCTTGCCTGGCCTGCTGAAGTAGGTGGGTTCAAACCCCAGCACCACATACGCAACAAAGTGTCTGAGCAGTGAAGCCCACATGAAAAACAAAATTGATTCCCTGTCTCTCTTTCTCTCTCTCTCACTGCCCTCTCTCTTTAAAAAAAAAAAAAAAAAAAAAAAAAAAGCCTGACTCCAGAGCATAGCTGGAAGGGCCACTAGCTACAAGTTCTGTCTGTTGCTTTCACTTGAATTCATACCGCACAGCCCTGCTTCTCAGTCCCTACTCAACAAACGGCTACAGTGGAGGGTGTTAGCCTAGGAAGAGGTAAAATTGACAGAGTGATATATGAACTAGAAAGTTGTGTCTAAATGTGTAGCTTGTCTAAATAGGTACCATGTGCAAAATTGTGTGTCTGCCATTTGCTACTTATAAAAACATTCAACCTATTTTTTTATTTTAGAGAGAGAAATAAAAAGTCAATTTTATTTATTTTTTTTCATCTGTTTTGGTTTTTCCGATACTTCGTTGTATGTATGTGGTGCTGGTGATCAAACCCAGGTCCTCATGCATGCCAGGCAAGCACTGTACCACTAAGCCACCTCTCCAGCCCCCATTCAACCTGTTTTGAAAGCATTGTTGGTTATCAGTTCCAGTCACTTTCTTAATCATCTCATCTATTAAATCAATCATATCATTGTATCCACCTTGGTTCCTAACATCCATAATTTCACATTATACTTTATCACCATCAAAAATGGTGCCATGTCAAAACACTGATTCAGACATCTGAGACCTCAGTAGGTTCTCCTTTCAGCTTGCTTGCTGAAAAACTCCCCTTGCACTTTGTCCTCTATCCGGTGACTCCATTGTTCTCTATCCATTGTCCTCTGTTCATATCTTTGCTTTTGCACATTGGCATCCACCTTCTATCATTGCACGGCATTCCAAATACCAGCAAGTCCATTAACCCTCTTTCTGTTCATTGCACCTGTCTGACGAAGTCTCAGCCCTGGATGGAGGGAAGCACCCAACTGTTATCCCCAGACTATCATCTAGCAACTGAATGTTGCTGGGGAAATTTATGTCATTTAACTATCATTAAAAATTCATTATTAAAAATTCATCATTAAAAATTCTCAATCATTAATCTCAAATTGGTCAAAGTAACTTTCTCGAGTGAGCTGTTCTCCACCCCACCCCTGTCTCCACATACTGCTTCACAATGTTTCTCCAGTTTCATAAAACCTGTATTACCCCTTCCTTGTATAGGGTTCTATTTTAGAACTTACTGAATAGTTTTCCAATAAATTCTAAAAGATGGAAACACCTTGAGTCTAACATTCATAAGCCTTACCCAAATTCATATTTGTGTATCTGTTCTCTCTTTTAGCATTATAAAAGTGTTGTTTTGCTATTATCTACCCTTTACCGTTTCTGATAATACCTGTCATTCTTATCTTTGGTTCTCTTTATTTCTTTGTGACTTTCCTCTTTATTTTTTTTTTAAGAGAGAGAGGGAGAGAGAGAGAGAAAGGGAAAATCAGTTTTATTTATTTTTTCATCTGGCCTTTTCTTCTCCAACACTTAGTTGTGTACGTGGTGCTGGGGTTTGAACCCGGGTCCTCGTGCTTGCCAGGCAAGTGCTCCAACCACTGAGTCACCACTCCAGCCCTTCTTCTTTAGCTTATCTTAGGCTTTTTTTTCTCTTTATTTTTAGTTTTCAGCAACTAATTATAACTTGTGTGCGTCTGTGAGTTTGTGGGTTGCTCTTTTGGATCAATTTTGGAAAATATGTAGGCCATTATTTAAAAAGCTTTCATCCACATTCTCTTTCCACTCCTTATCCTCTAATTCCATGTGCTTCTTTGAATACATTATGGGTTTAAAAAAATTGTTTTTGTACAGTGGCCACTGAATACATTAAAATGTACGTATTTAAAAAGTGCCAGTGTATGTATGTATATGTGTATATTTTTAAGTAAAGGGGACATTCTTTCCTTCCTTGGGCAGCAAGAGAAAGGGGTTAATCAATTTGAAGAAATAAAAGATTGCATTTATTGGGAGCAGGATTGCAGCTTTCTCCAACTACCAAGACCTTAGAAATCACATTCTAGAAGTCCAAGTTTATCAATTTCTGTTTTTCAGCTCAGTCTCCAACTACCTGAATGAGGCTTATTGTTTTGGGGGGTTTTTTTTAATGTTATCTAAAGATGAATTGGGTGAGAGCTTGGCTGAATTTTTTGCTAAACTCAGGTCACGACTGGTACCAAACACTTTATAGGTAAATTCAAGTGTTTCAGCAGGTCCTGGGACTGATACAAAGAGATTGCTAGATCTCAAAATTGCAAAATTCCAGGATCTGGAAGTTTTGAGGCCTTAGGGCTCTGAGTGTATTTTTATAAGACTGCAGACATCAGCAGACTTTGAGAGCACAGGACTAGGATAATTGAAGAATTGGGGAACATCCATCCATGAGACCTGACTATGGGACAGGGGGACTGCAGGTCAGAACATGGAATGGTGGGACAGAGGGACTGCACACCAAAACGTGGGGCTGCAGAATTGGGAGACTTGGATGTTGTGGAACCTCAGCACTGCCAACTCAGAGTACACACGACTGAGATTCAGAGATGGGGCACTGGGTGATCCCTTCCTGTTTTCCAGTCTGGCCTCCAGTCTTCTAAAGACACAAAATTCTGTGTGAGATAATCAATTGCGGAGATCATCCTCGTGTGCTGAGATTCAAATTGATGTGCCAGGTTTGTCAAAAGTGTGTCTGTTTTCTCCTCTTCCAAAAAGACTGTGTTCTGGCATGTTCGTTTCGCTACCCAACAAACCCCTGTTTGGGCAATACCTCTGATCTTCCTCTGTCTCGGGCTTAGTTTCCAGCCACAAGGTTTTGTTCATCACCATCTCTTCAGGCACAGATTCATGTAAGAAATAGCCATGGCAGCCTTTAGTGGTAACATTTTTTTACCTTTCTTGAGTGTGGAAGCCCTTTTGTATACTTCTTTTAAGAAGTGAGCAAGATTTGGGTCTCCTGTTTGGAATTCTTTTCTTTTTCTTTTTTATTTTTTGCTGTAAAATCTAAAGTAAAGCCCCTCTGACAGGTTTTGGACCTCAGTTCAACATATGCAGAACTTTGGCTACATTGTACTTTTGATTTTTGTTTTCTTCCTGCACGTTTCATTTTGGGTATTTAGGCCTTTAATCTATTTGAGTTAATTTTTGTGTATGGTATACAGGAGAGGGTCTACTTTGTTCTTCTTGGGTGTGGATATGTGGTTTTTCTAGCACCATGTGTTGAAAAGACTGTCCTTTCCCCATTAAGTGGTCCTGATACTCTTGATGAAAACTGTTAGACAAAATACAGGAAGGTTGATATCCAAGTCTCTATTCTGTTGCATTATGTCAGATCACGCTCTTTTGATATTGTAACTTTGTAGTAAGTTTTGAGATCATCAGAGTGTGTGTACTCCATTTTTTTTTTTCATTTTCAAGATTGTTTTGGCTATTCAGGGTCCCTTGAGACTACATATGAATTTCAGGATGGATTTATCAATGTCTGAAAAAAAAATAGTCACTGGGATTTTGATGGCAGTTCATTATATCTGTATATCAGCTTAGGAATGGTTAACATTTTAGCAATAGTAAGTCTTCTAGTCCACAAATGCAGGAAGTTTTTTGCCTCCTTTGTTAAGTTTTATTCTTTTCGGTGCTTTTGTAAAAGGAATTATTTCCTTACATTTTGTTTCAGATTGTTCACTGTTAGTATGTAGAAATGCAACTGATTTTTTGCACAATAATTTTGTATCCTGCAACTTTGCTGAATATCAGTTCTAACAACATCTATAGTTTTTTTCTACGTATAAGATCATGTTGGTTTATGAAAAGAGATAAATTCTTTCTTTCCAATTTGGATATTTTCAATTTCTTTTTCTTTGCCTCATTGTTCTGACTTACATCTTGAGGTACTGTGTTGAATAGAATTGCTAAAAGTGGGTGTCCCTTCCGTGTTCCTGATCTTTAAGGGGAAAGTCTTTCAGTCTTTCATCATTACATATGTCAGCTATTAAGTTTTTCATATATAGCTTTTATTATTTTGAGATTGTTTCCTTCTGTACCTAGTTTGTTGAGAAGTTTTTTAATCATAAAATGGTACTGAACTTTGTCAAATGCTTTTTCTGCATCAGTTGAACTGATGATGTCATTTTTATTTTGTTAATGTGGTTTATTATACAGATGGATGATCACGTATTGAACTATCCTTGTATTCTAGTAATAAATTGTACTATCTCATGATATTCTGGTCCTTTTCATATGCTATTGACTTTCGTATGCTAGTATTTTGGGGGGGATTTTGCATCAGTATTCCTAAGGGATTTTGGTATTTATGTTTTTGGGTTTGGTTTTCTTTTAAGCATCTTCAGGTCTGGTTTTGGAGCAATGCTGACCTTACCTTTGTAGCGGTCCCTCCCCTTCAATTCTTGGGAATGGTTTGAAAGGAATTACTTTAATACTTCTTTGAATGTTTGGTAGAATTCACAAGTGAAGTCTGGTCCTAGATTTTTCAGTATTGGGTGGTTTTTTTACTACTGCTTCAATCTTCTTAATCATTACAGGTCTATTTAGGTTTTAATTTTTTTTCAATATTAAAACTTGCTAGACTATATGTTTTTAAGAATTTGAGTCTTATCATTTTTATCCTAGTCAATCTAGCTGAAAGTCTGCCAATTTATTAATCCATGTGAATAATCAACTCTTGTTTTCATTGCTTTTCTATATTGTTTTTCTATTGTTTGTGTTATTCCTGCTTTGATCCACTGATTGTTCACAAATGTGTTGTTGAATTTCCACTAATTTGTGAATTTTGAAGTTTTCCTTCTGGTGCAGATTTCTAGTTCCATTTCATTGTGTTTGGAAAAGATATTTTATATGAATTCAAGCTTTTTAAAAAATGTAAGACTTGTTTTGTGTACTAACATATGGTCTATCCTGGAGGGTGTTCAGTATGAGAAAAATAAGAATTCTGCTGTTGTTCAGTAGCGTGTTCTGTGTGCATCTGTTAGGTCCCCTTGGTCTGTAATGCTGTTAGAGTCCTCGGTTTCCATATTTCCTTCCTCCTTCTAATCGATGATTGAGAGTGGGATTTTTGAAGCTTCCTCCTATTGTTATGGGTGGCTGTCTTCAATTGCCACTGTTTGCCTCTTATATTTTGGAGCTCTGGGGTTTGCTGCCTGTGTTTGTGATTATCATACCTTGTTGAATTGACCCTTTTGTCCTTTTTGTCTCCTGTAACAATTTCTGACTTCAAGTCTGTTTTGTGAGTTAATAGTATATAGCCACCCCTGCTTTCTTTGGGCTACTATTTGCATGGACTTTTTTCAACCTATGCATGTTCTTCCATGTCAAGTGAATGTTGTAGACAGAAATTTGTAAGATCCCGATCCTTCAGTACGTTTTATCAGTCTGTGTTTTGATTGGGAGTTTGTTACATTTACATTTAAAATTACCGAGAAGGAAGTGCTTACTTTTGCTCTTTTTTATTTGTGTTTTTTGTATGTTTTATACCTTTCTTTTGTTCCTTTATTACTTTTCCTTTATTACTTTCTTCCTTTGTGTTTAGTTAATTTTTTATAGTTACATATTTTTGATTCCCTTCTCATTTTCCTTTGTGTATATTTCATAGGTATTTTCTTTGTATCACTAGTGGGGATTGCATATGATATACTAAAATTATGGTCATTTATCTTAAATTGATAATAACTTAATTGTAATCACATATAACTCTACTTCCCCCTTTCCCTATACACTCACGTTGCTGATCACATCATGAGCATGAGGATTAGTTACAATTGATTTATTTGCTATTTCACATTCATTATGAGTTAGACTGTCATCTGCCAAATTGGCATGCTAGCCATGTATTTATAGAAAAATGTGATGCAACAGACCCAAGAAGTAAAATTTTGGAAAGCAATCTCTTGAAGATCCTGTTTGGGCAGCATCATATTTCATATAGTTAATTTTTTTCTATCAAATTTATTGTTTCAAGTGTTGTTCTTAGCCTGATCCACACAACACACTTTTCAGAAGCATCTGTTTGAATCTGAATTTGCTTTACTCCTAATCTGTGGGTTATTGAGTATAAACAGGGAGAAAATTTAAATAAATATAGATATTTATGTATATTTCAAAAATAAAAACATACATATGTATCTAAAATATACTTAAATATATACACGTGTAGTTTATAAATATTAGATATTTTATGATAATATGACTTACGTTGTTTAGCACCTCATACTCATTATAAAGTTCTTTCAAATGCGTCATTGGTTAAAAATGTCACATAATTAACTCTGTAAGCCTCTGGACACAATGGTTCCTCACAATTTAGACCTCCTCATTAATGGAATATTGCATCTAAAGCAGAATAAACATAGGAGGCGGTAAAATGGAAAATCACAGTTGTTGTGTGATATTTAAGAAAATTGTCTTGAACTGAGTTAGGAAAAGAGTCAGCATTATTAATTTATATTCTTTATTTTTCTTGAGAGTCAATTAGACCAAACTACCCTCAAAACGTAATCTATTTTTTTGCTATGTAAATCTGGACTTTAAGGTCTATGTAATTTCTTTACCTGAAATTAATTTCTATCCCCTTTGGTTTATAAGGAAAAGGATAATAACTGATATTCTAAATTTTGCTTTTTGCAAAACTACATTTGCGAGTGTAAGGTACTTCTAATTCAGGATTAATTTTATTTTAAACTGTAGGATTTGCTAACTACAAGGACAAGAACAAGGGTCTTATTGTGACAGAACAGTACAAACAAACTCTGTTCTCCTTGAGTATATATCCCACGCATTTAGAATTTTAAAAGGATTTAATTTTTTGAATATACATTTAAGACAAGATTTGCTTGTTCAATTTTGGTTTCTCTGACAAGTTATTCTAATGTGAGTGTAGGATTTTTGAAATTTTTATATGCAATGTGCTATTTTTAAATCTTTTTCAAATACTATATTATGCATCATATGGTCTCTATGTGGCATAGAGCGGTATTTTTATAGCTCTTCTGGTTAAAAATTTTTGTCTTAAGTCATGTTACGCTCGCCTTGTATGTGCTTTAAAGTTGTATTATATATATATCTCACTTCATCAGAAAACTGCCAGTTCTTTTTGCTGGAGGCAAGAGAAAGAATTTCATACCCATTAATTTAATTGCTCTATGCCAAAACACCCAGTTTTCTGTTTTATTCATTAATCTGTAAATAATGTCTTAATATTTTCCTATTAGTTGAATTTTATCCAAGTGTCAGTATTTTGCTATTTTACATTTTTCGTCTTATTTGTGTATTCAACTTGATTTTCTGTTTAGTTTGAACGGGAAACCTTTTTCTACTTATTCAATCATTCCATCTTTAATAGTATGATGAAGGTGTTTCATATTTTTTTTTAGTGACTGTTTGTTTGTCTCAGGAAATGTCTTTGGCAATACAACTTCATCTCTTTCAGAATTTTTAATCCCCCCAGTTGTGAAGATTCTTCTGATTTTAAATAATTTACTCAAATATCACTGTGACGGCTTCCAGGGCTAAGTACAGTGTATAGTGAAAAGACACTGCAAAGGACTCAGGAAATCTTAGGTTAACTTTTAGTTTTGTTAACTATTCATGAACCTTGAGCCTTTGTGATTATAAAATAGGATGTCATGCCTCCTTGAGGCAGGTTTTTGAGGGTCACATAAAATAATGTATATGGGAAATTACAAAAAATTAGGTAGTTATTATTATTACTAAGGGTTTTCCCATTATAGATGAATATTTGAATTGTGCATACCCAGCATTGTACCAGTGGTGAAACTGGCAGAGACTAGTTTTTAAGATATGTGAGAAGGTGGAAAATGTGTTGAATTTGCCCAGTCGTTCAGCGCTAGCGAGAGACAGTTTTGGCAGAGTAATTATTTTTTCCATCCTCAAATATACTGTCTCCCTTTCCATAGAAACTATGTGAGGCAAGATGTCATATGTTTAAAATCTTTAAACTCAAATAGAAAAATGGAAAAGAAAAAAGATCTCACCTTTCAAAACAAATAAGCAAGCTTTGGAGGAGCCCATGGTTTTTGAGTCTTAACATTTCACTGTCCTGCTGATTATAAACTAAACGTTATGAGAACTTGGTGAGCAAAGCCCATGAGCTCACCAAGACTCTGGCTCCCTGCATCTCATACCTTACACCTTAGGAAGTTCTTGGATCAGAGGTAGATGTGATCACTTTTGTCACTTTTCCCAGTACAGCCCTAGTGCTGTGGCTTATTTGTCTCTACTGATAAAGCAAACGAGAGGATTGGGAATTCATTAGGTTCTGTGTTGACTCCAGAGTAGCCAGGCTGATTTGAAATTTGACTTAATCCTATCAATTTATATTCCACCCTACAGAGTTAATATTCTTTTTAGTGTTTAGACTAGTGCTAGATGTTGGAAAGTAGTAGTCCTCTTCATACTTTTTCTTTTTGCATCATTCAGCAAACGTTTATTGAATGTCCACTGAGTGACAGACCAGAGCCTATACCAAGGGAGAATCAAATACAAGAGTAGGTGTCTCTGTTCTTGAAAAAAATCACAGGAATGGAAGAAGAACCAGTAAGAAAATCACTGCAACATAATGAATGCAGACGCCTTGGCTGTCAATGTCCAATTTAGACTTTAGGATTTGTTGATCCAGAAACTCAACAGTGTCATCAAAGACCAAAGCTATTTTCTTTTTTCCATTCTCAACACTATTTGTGATGATTCTTTACAACTAGGAAACACATTCTCAGAAGATTCCAAGATAAAATCTCAGACTTCACTGGCTATAAATGGGCTCTTAAGCAAATATTGGCAGATGGAATGGAACTTGCATGAAAAATTTGGGCCAGTCCAGAATTGCCCTACGGGTGTAGAGCACCCACTCTGGGGTATGAGGTAGACACCTAACCAAAATCAAGGCTTAGCAAGCAGAGGATAATAGGGAAATGGATTTTGGAGAAAAAGATCTGTAACAAATGGAGGGGAAGGAGTGACCAATTGCTATGATTTAGATATGAGGTTATCCCCAGAGGCTCGCGTATGAGATAATGCAAGAAAGTTGGGAGGTAAAAGATAGGGTTGAGGGGCTGGAGCGGTGGCTCAGCGGTTTCGGTGCTTGACTGGCAAGCACAAGGACCTGGGTTCAAACCCCAGCACCACGTACACAACTGAGTGTTGGAGCAACTAAGGCCATGTGAAAAACTAAAGTGTTTCTCTTTCTGTCTCTCTCACTGTCCCTCTCTCTTTAAAAAAAAAAAAAAAAAGATAGGGTTGAGAGCCTTCACTTAATCAGTGCCTTAAGCCCTGATAGGGATTAACTGGGTGGTAACTGTAGATAGGTAGGGTGTGGCTGGAAGAGGCAGGTTATTGGGCCATGCCTTGGGGGTGTATTTTGTTCTTGGTGATCAGTTCTGCTCTTTGTTTCCTGGTACCACATCCTCAGCTGCTTTCCTCTGCCACACCCTTCTTTCATGAAGTCTCTTCTTACCTCAGGCCCCAAGCAGTGGAGTTAGCCATGTGTGGACTGAGACCCCTGAAACCGTGAGCCCCAAAATAAAGTTTTTCTCCTTTAAAATTTTCTTGTCAGATCTTTTGTTCATGGCAGTGATGAAGCTGACTGAAACACTGGTACTGAGAAAGGGGAATGAGACAATCCAGAAGGAAATGAAATCAGTAGGGGATTTTAAGAAATCCACAGTCCTGGGTCTGGAGCGGTGTCTCAGCAGTTGTTGTGCTTACCTGGCCTGTGCAAAGATGTGGGTTTGAACCCCAGCACCATACACAATGAAGTATCGTAGCAATAAAAGCCACATGAAAAACTAAATAAAAATTATTCTCTCGCTCTGTCCCTCTCTCTCCTTATTAAAAAAGAAGACGAGGAGGAAGAGGAAGAGGAAAAAGAAGAAGAAGAAGAAGAAGAAATCTTTAGTTCTAATCATTACCCTCTATTAGAATGGTTATTATTAAGAAGACAAAAAATTATAAATGTTGGCAAAGATGTGGAGAAAAAGGACTTATTCACGGTTGATGGGAATAGATTAGTGCAACCATTATGCACATCAATATGGAGGTCCCTCAAAAAACTAAAACTAGAGTTACCATATGACCCAGCAACCCCTCTTCTGGAAACATCCAAAGGAAATGAGATCTGTATATCAAAGATATACCTGCATGTGACACTATTCATGATAGATAAGATATAGAATCAACGAGATGCCCATCAATGGAAGGGTAAAGAAAATATGGTATACGGGCTGGAGTGGTGGCTCAGTAGTTGGAGAGCTTGCCTGACTTGCATGAGGGACCTGGGTTGAAACCCCAGCACCACATACACAACTAAGTGTTGGAGAATCAAAGGCCAGATGAAAAAATAAAGAAAACTGATTCTCACTCTCTCCCTTTCTTTAAAAGAAAAAATAATGGTAGAGATACACAATGGGATTTTTTTTGGCAATGAAGAATGAATGAAATCCTGCCGTTTTCAGCAGAATGAACCAAATTGGAGAACTTTATGATATGTGAAAATAATTCAGATACAAAGATGTGTTCTGCATGTTCTCTTTTATTTGTGAAAATTTTAAAAATTCAACCTGAATATAGAAAAGTGGTTAAGGAAAGTTGGAAAGTTTTCTCACGGGATGTGGATAAGAGGATGTTGAATTTTGTTAGTGTGTGCTATATGCATGTGTTGAAATATCACATGGAATTCCATTATCATGTACAATTAATACTTGTTAATCAGATATTAAATACAAAAAAGAAGAGAAAACATAACATTAAAAATCCACAGTCCTTTTGTTGATGTGTGACATTCTCCAAAGTAAATTTCTCAGGACAGTCTTATGTTCACATCATTTCCTGACATCTTCCAGGTTTATAACAGTCTTATTCTTTGAATGTCAAATCGGCTTGAATATTAGAACTTCAATCAATATTCTCTCTCCTTCAGGAGCTTAGATGTGTTATTCCCTTTGATACATCATAAAAATTGTTTTGTAAAGGTCTAATTATAATATCTTATTTTTCCTTTAGAATTGACTTAATGTTTTTGATTGAATAACCAAAGAATTTTTTAAAATGAAAAAGTCCAGCAGTTGTACTAGAATGTGTCTTTATGTTACCCCATTCTGGGTAAAATATCCCAAGTATGTAAGGTGAATTTTCAGTATATTCACAGGTTTTATTTATTTTAGGAGAGAACTGTCCCAAGTTGTCCCAAGTTAAAGTCTCTCCATTGTGTTGTTTTCCTTCTTGGGGACTCTTAACACACGTGTGTTAGATCTTCTCTGCCTATTTGTGCTCTTGAATACTTTAATTTTTTTTCCATCGCTTTGCAGTTTTCACATCTTCTATTTATTTAAAGAGATTATCCATCGTGTTTATTCATTCTTGAGTTCCTTCTAGTTTATTCTTCTTTTCCAAAAGGAATTTTTATTTCATTTTTTCTTTGTGGATGGCTTTTTGCTTCTCTTTAAAACTCATGTCCTAATCATCTAATTTATGAATTTTCATAATTCTAACTTGTTTTTCATTCATTGCTTTTATAATTTTCTTTTAGTTCATTTAAAAATGTTATTAGAGGCTGGGGATGGATAAATCAGTGGTAAAGTACTTGTCTAGCATGAGCAAAGCTCAGGGTTCAATTCCCAGCATGGGGAAAAATAAATAAATAAACACATTACATTACAGTTTTCCTGTTTTGCAGGCGTGTCTTCCTGATGTTCTTTCATTTTCTACAAGGATTTTTTCCTACTCCTTATTCTGTTTTTATTCGTTATAAATAACTCCATATGGAAATTGACTGTTGTTTTGATATTGTTCATTATTAAAAGAAACAAGTTTTTCTGTTTTTTTAGGAGAGAGCTGTAAACCAGGACAGCATCACTAGTTTTGCAGATCTCAAAATCTTTTATTTTTTTAAAGAATGAGCAAGAGAAAGAGAAAATCAATTTTATTTATTTTTTTCATCTGGCATTCGTTTCTCCAACATTTGGTTGTATCTGTGTTGCTGGGGTTTAAATCTGGGTCCTTGTGCAAGCCATGCAAGGACCACTCAGTGCTTTAACCACTGAGCCACCGCTCTAGCCGCCAACATCTCATTTTTTAATTCACAGCAATGAAGAAAATACATCCTTGCCCCTCTGTCCTTCTCTCTCTCTCTTTTTTAAGTTTGGACTTTCTTTTTCTTTCATCCCAGTGTCCCTACCCTGCTCAATTTGGATGAAATTCTCTGCTCTCAGTGCAGAGTGTTGTTCTAGAAAGGGCCTCAGCTTGTGGCTTTCAGGATTCACCAGGCTACCGCTACGAGAAGTGATAGTCACACCCACATCAACCCTCCTGATGGCTGTGGTCTGGTCCACTCATCAGGATCTGAAAGGTTTGTTCTCAGCTCTGCTGCTGTTCTTGAGCTTTCCAGTGAGAACTAAATGGAAATTTGGGGTTCCTTGCCTCTCAGGGCCTCTACAAAACTCTGTCTTCCCTCTGCAGTTGGTAGTTTGTCCCAACTGCTTTATTTGGGGGCAAGGGTGGAAATCTTGTCACCTCATATGATGGTTCCTTATGTTTTTTATTTTCTAATGCTAGTTGACCAATTATTATAGGAAGATTCAGAAACTTTGTCATTATCGTCTTTCCAAAAATTCCTCTAGTTTTCCTAGGAGAAAAAAACTTCTGTAATTTTATAATTGACAAAATTATGAGATGGTCACAGATAACGTCACTTACAGAATTCAAGCTTTAAGGGTGCTTTTGAAGTTCCCTGGAATTTTGAGAGCAAGCCATTGGTTTCGATTTGGAACTTACAAGCACCAACTTCATTTGAACCAAGTGTGCGGTCAGCATTCACACAATGGTAACAGTAGAGGGGCTTTGGGATCAGGCAGATCTCAATTCAAATCCCACTTCTGCCACTTATTGAATTTTAATTAATTCCCCTAAGGTTTACCTCATCTCTAACATGAAAATATTACTACTAGAACTATAACTACTTCAAAAGGTAATTAGGATTAAATTATGTGGGATATTTGTTTTTTTAACTTAATAATAAAACATTTATTCAATGAAGCATTTAGTAGAGAATCGTTCAAAAAATTGATACTAATCCATTTCTATGGGCATGAAATATTTTCAAAATACAGTTAGATAAAAAATTACAAATTACCAAAAACAATATTTAAAGTGGTTTTTTAATTCAGAAATTTGTTTGTTGAACAATTATACAAGCTTCTAATGAAATAATATAATATATATAGGTTCTGAAAATTAGATTTACCCCCAAGAGCCTCCCCCCCAATTACCCACCCTTATCCCTCCCCTCCCTTTCCCAAAACATCTCTAAAAATGTATTAGGTTGTATGACATTACACCTTATCCGGATTTAAAACATGATACTAGACCTCCTTTCTCAATGGCCAGGGTCTAGCTCCAGCCTCCACAGATGAATGAAGACATTGAACTATGTGGGGTATTAAACAAGGCACTGCTATAAAGCAGGCTCAGGCTGATACTATACCAAAATCATCAGTGTGGATGTCTTCTCCCATGTGCACATGCACTGTCCATGCTAGAAAATGATGAGTTCCAAGCTTTAGTAAAAGACATGGTGTGAATTTATTTTACTTCCTTAAATCAAATTTGAATGTTAATCAATTCATGTTTATAGTGTATGGTTTGACTGCATCCTAATGCACAGAAACATGATAAGGTGACAATGATGACTACAGTTGAAAATATAATTTCTTTCTTGTTGCATAAGATACTTTACTTGTAGAATTCTAGAAAAAAAAACAATTATTTTCCAAATAATTTTGTGAATATATCAGAACTTGGAAGTACATCCTTACTGTTGGAAATTGTATTTAAATTTGGCATTGAGAAGGAGGCCCCCAATGTTGCTTACATCAGTTCCCACAGTAGAGAAATTTGCTTTGCGCTTACATTTGCACAGTACCTGATGTGGGTCCTACCTTTAGTATTTACTAGGAGCTTACTTTGGCTTGTTATGTCTGGCGTAAAAGTTTCCTGTTACAACTGTGAGTTTTCAACCAGAGTGGATGAATGTTAATTGAGCACATACTGACGCCTGGAAGCTGGCAAAGTCACTGCGCACACAGTAATTAATGGACGACACAAAATTTTGAGTCCCTGCCCTCCTAGAGCTTCCAGTTGAAGGCAAAGGCAAAGGAACCAGCCACAACTACACAGAGGAGAACCAGTATATAAAAGGAGATTCTTGACTCAGATTTGAGGTTCAGGAAAGATTCCCAGGAAAAATGGTTCCTTAGTCGATATCCAAGGCTGTGTAGGAATTCCCAAACGAAGAGGAAGGGGGCCAGAAACAACACGCGCACAGGCATGGAGACGTGTGCATGCAGCAGGTTCAAGAGCGTGAAACCCGGAGAGCTGATGCGGAAAGCAGTGTTCCCGACGCGGGCTTGAGTCCAGACTCACCCCGAGCTTTCACTGAGCCTTGGTTTATAGGCCCCACCCAGACTTAATGAATCACATTCTCAAGGAATGAGTCCCAGGGTTCTGATTATCAGCTCCTGTGGGGAGCCACTGGGCTGGGGCGTGTGCAGGGATTGGAGAGGGGCAATGGAGGCAGAGAAGGTGAAACCAGAGAGGTCAGCCAGGGGCACAGCATGAAGGGCTTGTAAATCATGTTGTGGAGTTTGAATTTTGTCCTAAGGGCAGGGGACACCTTGGGAGAATTTGGGGGCCTGGGGATGAAACAATCAAATTGATTGTGATCTAGTTGATAAGGTTCAACATCTGTGAAACCTCAATTTAAAAAATCTAAAATGGAAGTAATGATAACCTACTTTGTAGGATTATTGTGAGGCTTAAATGAGATAATTTTTGTGAAGCACATACTACCATGCATGTGCATGACATACAGTCGAGATTCGAAAGATGTTAATTTCTGTATTTAAGAAAGCCACAGGGCCAAATAATTGGTAGGCATTAGAGACCTACTCCTGTACAGCCTCAGAGGATGTGGGGATTTCTGTTTAAACATCTGTTTTCAAGATCCTCTGACAAATTCTTTTCCTTTGCCCACATCTGGGACACCAGGACAGAGCCCATTCTTACCACACTCCCTCACACTTTCACACGCATTGTTTCAGGGTTACAATCTTTGTGCTGGTGACTTCCAAATCCATATTTCCAGTCGACTTTGCTTTCCAGAGCTCCAAACCTAACTCCTAGATATGTCTATTTATTTATTTATTTATTTATTTTTAAGAAAGAGGGACAGTGAGAAAGAGAGAGAATCAATTTTATTTAGTTTTTCATATGGCTTTTCATCGATCCCACACTTCGTTGTGTATGTGGTGCTGGGGTTGGAACCCACATCCTTGCGCATGCCAGGCAAGCACTGTAACCACTGAGCCACTGCTCCAGCAACTAGCTGTGTCCATTTAAATGTCTGTGGTCACTTCATTCAAATTAAGTCTTCTCTTCCCAAATACCACCCTTCCCCACCCCAAGGGAGAAAAACAAAACAAAACAAAACCCTCTCTTTGCAACATCAACACAACTGGGTCAACCCAGAATCATGGAAATCATCAATAACCTGTTGTCCTCTCCCAGGAGCCCTCCCCAGTCCACCATTCTCTGCAGACCCCTACCATCCACCTCTTCCAGTCAATCACCACCTCTCATCTGGACCCATGAAATAACCTACAACTTTCTCACCCCATTCTTCATCCCAACCCAACTCTGCATCCATAATCCTGAGAGATATCCTAGGGTACATGGTTAATAACCCCAGAAGTAAGCCTCTTCTGTGACTTTCAAATGCTTTTAAATGCACTGCAAATTCAAGCCTTTATAAGCTCCTTCGCCATATCGCCTCTTCAGTATCATTTTCTGCCAAGCTTCCTTTCTTATTTAAGGCTATAACCATTCTGAACTTTAAAAAAAAAAAGCCACCTTCTCTCTAACTCTCAGACCCTATGTCATGAAGATTCGTCCACCCAGAATCCCCTTCACATGCACAGCTTCCCATCCCTTAGACTTTAACTGGCACGCACTTAGGGAGGCAGTCCTTGAATCTTTATAAGAACCGAAATCCCCTTGTGTGCATTTGTAGCACTGTCACCTGTTCCCCAAAAGTGCTACTCATCTTCACTGAACCCAGAAGGACAGCAAAAGAGTTACGTACAGGGCATCCACATGACTCACGAATTCTTGCTAAAATTGGTTTACAACTCCCAAACCAATATTCAAGGTATTTTCATGGCCATTCTCTGACCTGCTCTCAAACTGTAAACAAGTGTCCATTTCTAGTGTATGTAGAGCCACATTTTTCGCACTTTCTGTGTTTCATTAGTTAGTTCACTGCTTAAAATGGTATAGTACTGAAGTGCTGCCTGGAGGAGTTCTGTGTTTTTTGTTTTGTTTTGTTTTTTGTCCTGGGGCATGAAGCCAGGACTTCCCACATGCTAGGCAAGCACACTCCACCATCAGGCTACATCTCTAGGCACAAGAAATCTTTGATGTGCCTTAAAGACAAAATTTGTGTGTGTGTGTGTGTGTATGAGATAAACTTCCTTGCATGATTTACAGTGCTGGTGGCCATGAATTCAGTGCTAATAAAGTAAGAATATATATGAAATAAAGTCTTCAAACAGAAGCATGTAAAGCAAGATTATCTGTTCACCAAATGATGAAACTATTGTGTTGAGAGCCTTGTAAGAATCCAACCAGGTATTACCACTAACAGTAGCAGTTTAGTATCGGCTCCCTCACTGTTTGCAGTGACTTTGTAGAACAAAACTACTGCAAATGCTAAGAATCAACTGCATTTTATTAACTTCTGCTGTGTCCTCAGTATCTCACATAGTGACCCTCATGAAATGGGTATTCAAATTGAATTTTGTGTGTTTATGTTGTCCATATACATATATATATATATTAATATTACATATATATATAAATGTAGTTTATACATACATACGTAGAAATTATGTATAATATAGAATTTAAGTAAGCTGAATAATTAAGATTTCATCCCAAAGGCATACCTCACAGCTTCATTTTTACTTTCTGCCTTTGGAAAAACAGCCTGAGTATAGGTTATTTTTTATTTACTATTTATTTTTTGTCTAGGATGCAGGAGAAATGGTTCGATCCTTTGTAGGTGGTTTGGAGCTTGTTGTCAATTTACTGAAATCAGATAACAAAGAAGTTTTGGCGAGCGTATGTGCTGCTATTACCAATATAGCAAAAGATCAAGAAAACTTAGCTGTTATTACAGACCATGGGGTGGTTCCTCTATTGTCCAAGCTGGCAAATACAGTAAGTAGCATGTCTTTTTATTTTAAATGTTCATTGTCAGATTGTGGTGTAGTGAGTTTAAAGTTCAGAGATCTGAATTCTTGTGGAACATCCACCATTTATGAAGTATGATATTTTCATCATCTCAATTTTTCAGAGCCTGGTATATGCAAAAGTGTAGTTTACATAATAAAATGTTACTATACAAGATCCTTGTAAAATAGAGACTGCTTTTTATTTGTCATTGGCAAATAAATGGCAGCCAATACAAGTGCTGCTCTGCTAACTATCGTCTTCTCTGCCACTATCACCGTTTTTATTCTGAAGATGATTGTTTATGGCAACATTAGATGTTGAATGGCACATCCTTCCACTTAGCAGGATTGGATCGATAGCATACTTGAGCTAGAAAGAGTTGACCATCACTGAATTGTTTACCTGAAGTTGTGCTAGATAGAATAGGTAGTCTTGAGGGACAATGACTTCACCATAACAAGAGGTATTTGAGCATAGCTTAGACTGTCATTTGGCAGAAAAGTGATAGAGCAGCAATTCAAACATGGAAGAATACCTGGTAGAGGATACTTTGAATTCCTAAGAAGATCTGCCAGAGTTTTAAGGATACCAAGTTGTTGCCCAAATTAAGAAAACAGTATAATTAAACAAATAGCATGCTATTATATTTTACCTTTCAGTTATATATTTTATCTTTATGAGGTTAATTACCTACAAAAAGGATCTAATCTTCAGAAAGTACACAGAAAGAAAAATGCCATCGTATTTGATACACTGCCTTCTCCTTTTGGAGACCACAGTGTGGTACAAAGATGTAGAAGTATTCCTAAGATGAAGAAGTAGAATTAATCCACCTATCCCAGCTAAGTAAGGTGTTCCTTGAAAAAAATCCAATTTTCTATAAATATTTCCATTACTAAGCAACTTGCTGATTTGTCTTTTTGCTGTTGTTGTTGTGTGAAAACTTACCCGAAAGGAAATTGAGACTTGAATAAATGACTGATGTCCGATACTGTATCACTTTTGAGAGCATAGACTACACCCAGTTCATACAAAGAAAACTTAAAATTGAACTCTGGTTCATCAGTGACCCACCAAAATGCTAGTTCCTTCAAGACACCTAAGCAGCCAGCAACTGCGTCTCTCTAGACTTACTGGTGTCTTGGTGGGCCATCAACATAAAATGCATAAACATGATTTAACAGGATGATTACAATGCATATTCCTCAATACATTTTCCTTTGTGCAGAATAATGATAAACTGAGGCGGCATCTGGCAGAGGCTATTTCACGGTGCTGTATGTGGGGCAGAAACAGAGTGGGCTTCGGTGAGCACAGAGCAGTGGCTCCATTGGTGCGCTACCTGAAATCAAATGACACCAACGTGCACCGAGCGACAGCCCAAGCCTTGTACCAGCTCTCAGAAGATGCTGACAACTGCATCACCATGCATGAGAATGGCGCAGTAAAGGTACAGTTGAACGATTGCTTGATTGAGTGCAAGAATGGTAAATGCAGACTGGAGAGAAATTTAAAGGACATTGAGGTTTTACTAAAAGGAACGTTTGGATGCCCCAAAGTGCCTCCTTGTTGGGTCATGGCTATATTCAAGTCATGTGTTATCATGGTTTATGCTGCAGAAAAGTTGTATGAAGTTAAAATTTTTCTAAATCAAAGCATATAAATATGCTTCGTAAAATAATCATTCCATAATTTGAATTAAGTTATAAAATGTACAGCACATGAACAATCATTAATACCCATAATTCTATTTGATGTATCATTTGCTTAGCATGTAAATAATAAATGATAGGCACATTCATAGACACCAACTAAACAGCAAAAGAAATGACTGATACTTACTGGACTATGCTTAACATCTTAACCATAACACAAAGGATCGTGTCAGATTTTGGGGGGGCTTTAACCAACATATGGTTAGGAGAATTTCTGTACGTAGACTTCAATGTATCTACACATTGGAAACTACCTAGACTATTTTGATGATAAGAAATATAAAAATAGAGTACGTAAACAACTTACATATATTAGAAAAAACTGCTTAAAATATTAATTCTTTTCTGTAGCCTCTTTCCTTGTACAATGTAATTTTACTATGTATTACCTTAATTTGGAGCCAATGGTAACCATATGCATTTATGTTTTGAAATGAATGCTCCAAGTTGGTCTTTTAGATGAGAGTTAAAATTTCCATTTAATCATATCTAGTCAGACCTAGAAATGCTAAATATGAAATATCTAACACAAATAATGCTTTCAAAATGCCAATTGGGAATTTTTAGGCGATTATTTTAATTGTCCTTCCAACATTATAGTTGAAAGATGTGATGTTAATTTTTCTGAAATGAAACCCATTTTACATTTAAGCTTATGGTTCTTTCCATTGTATAACCGTATTTATGGAGTATAAGTTAGGCTTATGTACTTTGTCAAGCAAAAATCTGGCACAAAGAGAACCTTTTAAACTAAGTAACAATTTAGAAAGGAAATTATAAAAAACATTGGAATGTTAACTTCAAGTTGCTAAAGAATAATGAAAATGCTGTCACTTCTATGTGACTATGTTCGCACTTTCAAAAAGAAGAGATTTCTAATTTTAAATTATACATTCTGTTATTGAACATGATTTGCACAATCTAAGATGCAGTAAGAATGCAGTCTTTTTTAAAAGAAAGTGAAACTGCAAAAGTTAAGTAGCCTGGTAAGGTGTCTGACATAAAGCATGTACTTAGACCACTGCCAGTTAGTTTAAGAACATTTCTGGACTGCTCAGAAAGTTTGCAGATGCCATAAGGTGCATGGTTGTTATGGTTCACGTAGCATAAAGCCAGGCATCTATGCAACTCTCAATGATTTCTTCTAAAGCAAATCAATAAATAATCCCAAATCACTTCTGTTCGCCCATCCACACAGCTTCTATGTATTAGAAAAGAGAGGAAATAATAATGAGATGAGGTTGCGGAGACAGAAAAAAGGGAGAAAATAAGGTCACTTCTGTTCTGCAGAGCCTTTCCCGGGTCATCCTCGGTTATCTTGGGGTCTGTCTTGTCTATTTTCATTCCCAACTACCTGTTATTTCTACTGGAGGATAACTACAAAGAACGGGATGTATTTTGGTAAATCCATCTGCGGTGACACAGAGGCAGGCCCTACCGTGGGGCATTATCAGCACAAACATACATTGTGAGGTTGACCTGTCCCTCTTTTCTTCCCAACCTGTCCCAAGCTGCAGACCTCATGGAGCTGTGTGGACAACATTCTGCCTCCTTCCCTTCTCTGGTTGTCTTTAAGAAGGAGAAAACATGTGGCTGTGGTGTTCGGAGTATTGGTAGAATAAACAGGATTTGGTAGTTGCTTTGGATACGGGGAATATAGGAAAGAGTAGAGAATAGATGACTGCAGACTTCTAGAGACTAAATCAAATCCATTTGACAATGGTGTAAGAAAAATATTTAGCAAATTAGGGTGGCTCATTTACCTACATGTCTCAAATGAATAATGAATGTGTCTCAAATGTGTAATCGCTAACTTCTGACTTTGAATGCGTATGATTCATCCACTCTTTTGGCAAATTCCTGGCAGTTTTTGTTCCTAATTGCTACTTCCCCTCTCTAAGCAAGGCTTATTGTGTTATTTTCCATTCCTGAAAACTTTCCCGCTGCAACTGCAATGACAATGTTGACAGTTACTTTCACAATTACCAGGCTCTGTCAGTAACCTGTCACCCTGTTCAGAAGTAGTTCATTCTAGGGTTAGTACCTTCGTCCTACAACTTCCTCGACAGCCGCAGCTGACATTATGCAGGGAATCTGTCTCATTCCTACTGATGCTTATGCTGTAGTAATAGTGAAGGAGCAGGCTCGAGGGCAGCCATACCATGAGTTCCATTTCTCACGTGTTCAATTTGAATGGCCCATTTGAATCTTAAGGGTAGAGCAGTCCTGTCCAGTAGAAATGTCATGTGAGCCACATACATAGTATTACATTTTCAAGTAGTCATAATTTAGGAAAACTAAGAAATGGGTGAAATTAGTAATACATTTTATTTAACTCATCTTATCCAAAATATTATTTTAACATGTCATCAAAATAAAATTACTAAAATTTTTCATATTTTTTGGTATTAATTCTTCAAAATCCAATTTGTGTTTATAAGTACGTCCACTTTTGGACTAGCCGTGTTTCCAAATGCTTAAGCCGTGGCTGATGGTTTCCTTACCAGACAATGGAAATTTGGAGACTAAGAGAGGGAGATTTGGAAATCATCAGCCGAGAAGAAAACCATCAGAGAGAGTGGATGTGATGTTTTTGGCAGAGTTGAGAGAAACCTGGGAAATGTCTACATTTTCACTTTAGGGGTGTGTAAACTAAAAGTAAACTTGAGAATTTAACAGGTGAAGCAGGAGTTGTAGAAGCCAAAGAAAGAGCCTGTTTCAAAAGGTTGTGTTTAAACACTGTCAAGAGGTCAATAAAGATTTCCTGATTCAATTATGCTGAAAAATAATCCTGCGTCAGAGCCTTTCTGTAAGACTCTCTTCTAAATGGACCAATCAGTCCCCTGCTCTGCTCTGGTGAATTCAGTGTTATGGGAATAATTTACTTGTGTCCTTGCTGTGATTTTTACACGGGACTGCTCAAAAAGTGTTAGCCCAGAGACTTGCCTCGTTAGAAAGTCTTGTGAATGTGCACGCAGAGTTGTTGGAAACTATGTTGAAAACATGAGACGTCTGAGAGAGATATCAAAGTTATTTACTGATCATAACAAACCGGTAATTCAGAAAAGTAATGTAAGGAGGAAAAGAAATTGCAGAACAAATGGAACAAATGCAAGCCCTTTCCTAAGGCAGAAAAAGTGCTCTCATAGAGATAGAGCCAAGAATAAGAATCCAGAACCTTCTCCACCGTTTTTGAAGCCAGTATAGAAAAGAAAAATCTCACTAATGTTGGTGAGTCAAGCAAATGCCTTTTAGAGGCTGAGGTCACCCAGGAATTCTCAATATCTATATGCTTAAGGCTTTACCTGGATATATTTTGTGTTAGTGTGTCTTTGTCGTTCTGAGTACTCTTTCACATTATTCCCTGGAGTTCTGGAGATAGTCCACTAGGGGATGGGCTACTTATTTACTTATTTATTTAGGTAGCACTGGGAGGTGCCAGTGAATTTGTATGTCATGTACAAAGTAACGTATAGACTTTTTCCGATAGATTATTTTATCTTTATTTGTATGTCTTCTTTAATTTACTTTGTATTTATATGTCTCCATTAAAGTGAGAAAGAAATTTCTGGGGGTATCCAGTAAATTAGACTATCATTCACCATGTTTAACTTTAATATTACGATATATCAAATGTCTTCCTTATCTCATTTATTTTAACTTTTAAAAAAATCTTCATAGCCTGATTAAGGGGTAATTGACATATACATGCACATATTCAAAGTGTACAATTTGATGTTTTCACACATACCTATGCATGTGCGTGCACATACATGCACACACACAGACACAAAACCCACCATTACCAAACCAAGATAATGAGCCCAAGCACCAGGAAACATAAAGGGATCATTATCTTGGTTTTCCCTCTCTGTTATTTTCCCTCTCTCTATTGTTGGGCAGCCACTGATCTGCTTTCTGTCAATTTGGATAGTGTGCAGTTTCTAGAACTTAATATAAATGGGAATATACAATATGTACTTGGTTTTCTGTTCAGCATAATTATTTTCATATTCCTCTGTGTTCTTATGCATATAATACTTCGCTGTTTTATTGCTGAATAATATTCCATTATATGGATGTATCATTATTTATCCTCACTCAGAACATTTGAATTAATTCCCAATTTGGTTTATTACAAATAAAGCTGGAATGAACTTTCAAGTGTAAACCTTTGTGTAGACAGGTGCCTCGCCTTTTGGTAGGGAAGCATCTAACAGTAAGTGGCTGGATTACATGGTTGTATATGTTTAACTCTAGGAAATTTCCAACGTGATTGGGCCATTTTACATTCCCATTAGCAACATACGAGCACCTCCTTGCCAGGACTTGGTATGGTCATTCTTTTTTATTTTAAGCATCCTGTGAAAGGTCTGTAATGGTATCTCATGATTTCAATTTCAGTTTTTCTAATGATTAATGACAAAGAACATCTTTTTATGTACTTATACGCCAGCTCTATAACTCTTTTGGTAGAGTGCCTGTTCGAATGTTTTGATCATTTGTTACTTTATTTTCTTATCGAGTGCTGAGAATTCTATGTATATTTTTATACAAGTTCATTACCAGATGTGTAATTTGCAAATATGTCCTTCTAGTCCATAACTAGTCTTTTCATTCTCCTACCTGTAGCTTTTTTTAATTTTTTTGTACCAGAGATTGAACCAGGGGCTCTTAACCACTGAGCCACACCCCCAGGCCTTTTTTATATTTTAATTTGAGAGAAGGTCTTGCTAAGTTTCTTAGGGCCTTGCTAAGTTGCCAAAGCTGACTTTGAACTTGCGATCCTCCTGCCTCAGCCTCTGGAGGAACTGGGATTACAGACATGTGCCACCACACCGAGTTTTACCTGTAGATTTCAAGGGCAAACATTTTTAATGTTGATGAATTCAATTTATATATTTTTAAAAATGGATCATTCTTTTGGTGCTGTACATCTAAGGGATGTTTTCCTAATACATGGTCACAATGATTTCTGTTTTCTTCTTGAAGTTTTATAAAAACTTTTGGTTTTGCACAATTTTAGTAAGCTTTTGTTTATTTATGATGCTAGGTATGAGTTAAAGTTGATTGGGGAAAGTATGAGCATTATTTTTTTTAAGGACCATCTTTTTCCATTGACTTTTCTTTTGCAACTAAAAAGAATTGAATATAGCTATTTATTTACTGTCGATTCATAATAAACACTAAAGTATAAGTTTTCCTAACTTCTTAGTTTTTTCTTTTTTTGAGGTTTTTTTTTTTTTTTGGCTACTTTATTTCCCTTACACTTCCATAGGAATTTTAAAATCAGTTTACCAGTTTATACAGGAAATGTTTCCTGAGATTTTGGTTCTGATGACATTGAATCTACATTTTTGAGGAAAATTGACATATTAACAATATTGAATCTCCTCATCCATACACAAGGAATATGTCCATTAGATCAAGTCTTTTTGAAAAATCTCTCAGCAATATTTTATAAGTTCCAGTGTAAAGGTCTTTTGGATTTGGTCAATATATATTACATATATTTAACATTTTTAATGCTACTGTAAATAGTATTTTCAAAATTTTAATTTTGGATTGTTTTTTACTATTAAATGGAAGCAGAATTGATTTGATAGGTTACTCTTGTATCTTCCAACCTTGCTAAACTCACTTATTTGTTTTGGAAGGTTTTTAAAGATTACATCAGATTTTCTGCCTAGACAAGGGACTGGCAAACTTTTCTCTGAAAGGTCAGATAGTAAATGTTTCAGGTTATATGGCACATGTAGGTCTCTGTTGTACATTCTTCATTTTATTATTACTGCTATCATTATAGTTATTTACAACTTCAAACAAATGCAAAAACCATTCTTCTTTTTGGGAGCCATACACAAATGCCATAGTTTGCCAACCTCTCACATAAGCATCATGCTATCTATAAAAAGAAATTGAAACAGCATATCAGAATTTCTGGGATGCAACTAAAGTAGCATTAGAGGGAAATTTTGAGCACTAGGTTCCTATGTTAGGAAATAATGTGCTATGGAGGAAATTTATGCTGATACCTCTATTAGGTATCTATTATAAGGAGATAATATAGGTGCTTAGATACCTAGATAGGAACTTCTTTTCCAACTTGCATTTTTTCTTTATTTTTCTTGATTGATTGTATTGTCGGGAATGCCCTGTATAATGTTGAAAAGAAACAGGAAAAATAAATATGTTGGTCTTATTCCTTACCATGGGGGAATTCACTCAGCCTTTTGATGTTAGCTATAGTTTTTTTTTTTTTGTAGGTGGCCTTTATCAGGGTGGGAAGTTGCTTCCTTTTCGATATTGATGAGCATTTTATTAGGAATTGGTGTTGAACTTTGCTGAATGTGTTTTCTATATCTATTGAGATAATTTTGTGAGTTTTTTTTCTGTTTCTTTTGCTATTATTATGAATTACATTGATTGTTTTTCAAGTGTTGAACTAACCCAGCTTTCTTGGGTGAAAGGCGCTTGGCCAGGGTGTCTTATCCTTTGTATATGCCATTGAATGAATTCAGTTTGCTCAAATATTGTTCGGAATTTTGCATTGTGCTCATGATGGACAGTGTCTTCTAGTGTTCTTTCCCTGCAGTGACTTTGTTCTCCAATCAGGGAGATGCTGGATTCAGTGAAGTAGTTGGGAATTATTCCTTCCTCTTCAACTTTATGAAATAATTTTATAGTACTGTTATTATTTCCTCCTTAAATATTTGGTAGAATTCACAAGTAAATCTGTCTGGACATGAAATTTTCATTATTGGAAGGTGTTAAAAGTTACAGACCCAATTTCTTTACTCAATGTAGAGCTAGCTATTTAGGTGATTTCTTCCTGAATGATCTTTGGTATTTTGTGTCTTTCAAGGAATTCGTTTGGTTCATCAAAGTTGCCGAGTGTATTGGCATAAAGTCATAATAATGCCTTATTCTTTTATTATATGTAGAAGCTGCATTTATACCTTTTACATTCTTAATCTTTGTAAATTTATCTTCTCTTTATTCCTAACCTAAGACGAGACAATTTCTGGCTAGAACTCTGTGAATTGCTGGAAGAATCAGGTTTTTTATTTCATTAAATGTCCTCTATTATTTTTCCTGCTTTTGATCTCATGGATTTCCAAGGTGAGATTTATCATTTTCTTTCTTCCACTTTAGGATTTCATTTGCTCTTTGTCTCATTTCTTAAAGTAGACACTAAGATAATTATTTGACAATTTTTCTTTTCTAATATAGGTTCCTAGTGCTAGAAGCTTTTCTCTAATGGTGTTCTAGTGGAATCCCAGAAGTTTTGATACTCTGCATTTCATTTTCTTTCAGTTAAAAATAATTTTTAATTTCCTTTTTGATTTCTTCTTAGAAATGTATCATGTAGTTTCTAGGTATTTGGGGATTTTTCAGGACTCTTCTGTTATTGATTTATAATTTAATTCAATTATAGTTGGAGAACATATATTACTCAATTTTTTTTAAATTTTGAAAACTTGTTCTATGGCCTGGAATATAATTTACTTGTTAAAGTTCCATGAAGACAATGAATACTCTCACTGAAATGAGTGACATTCTGATATTGTTGGGTCAGGTGTTCTATAAAGATTAAGGTCAAGTTAGCTAATATTATCAAGTAGTTCCTAACTACTTGTTCTATTAGTTATTGTGAATATGTCAGTTTCTTCTTGCAGTTTTATCAGTCTTTTCCTTTATGTATTTTTAAGCTCTCTACTAGATGCCTGCATATTTAGAAATATTGCTTATCTCAGTTACTCCTTTATCATTATGAAATAATTATTTTTAATCCTTGATCATGTTCCTTGTTTTGAAATCTTTGTTCTGTTACTAATATAGATATTCCTATTCTACTTAGGTTAGTATTGGCATTTTACATTCTATAGAATTATTTTTAGTATAGGCTTTAATAAAGTAAGTGCCTCTGTACTGAGACAGAAGATTATGTCTACATATGCACAAGTTGTAACATTTCACAACGTCTAAAAGGAGTGTCAAAAATCACAACAATCATGAATACCTTGGTTGGAATGCGTATCCTTTTATTTAAAATGGTTGTTTTTAGGTAGCATGAAGTTGTTGGGACTTGCTTTTTTAAATTCAAATCACAGTCTCTACCTTTATTAGGAGGTGAGTATTTATATTATTCACATTTTTTTTTAAGAAAGAGGGGACAGTGAGAGAGAGAGAGAAAAAGAGAGAACCAATTTTTTATTTAGTTTTTCATGTGACCTTCATTCCTCTGACACTTTGTTGTGTATGTGGTGCTGGGGTTTGAACCCGTGTACTCACGCATGCAAGGCAGGTGCTGTAACCACCGAGCCACTGCTCCAGTCCCTATATTATTCACATTTAATGTGATATTAATATTGTTGGAGGGGGAGAGACCCCTCTGGACAAGGATCAGGTTTAACCTCCTGCATCATGAAGTATGCACGTATGAATGTGAAGCAATGAATCCCTTCAATGTGTAAGATCATATATGTTGACCTAATAAAAAATAAATATATAAATAAAATAATAAAAAAGATCGTTGGTTTTGCAAAATTTGCCATCCTATTTTTTTGTTTTCTGTTTTTCCCATCTGTTCTTTCTATTCCCCTTTTTCTGCCTTTTCTTGGATTAGTTAAACATTATTCCACATAACTCCTTCCTTAGATTCTTAGTTTTAAGTGTGTGTCATAATTTCAGCGGTCGTTGTAGAGTTTATAGTATACGCATTCAGTACAACATACTTTTGAGTTGTTTTATGCATATAAACATGTAGTTTAATACATACGCCAGTGTTTCCATTTTTACCTTCTTGACTTTTGTACCATGACTGTCATGCATTTGATTTCTGCAAATGTTATAAATGTCACAATACCTTGTTCTCATTTTAGGCTGTAAACAGAGATTTTAATTTTTACAGAAATTTAAATAGATGGGGAAAAGGCCTTCCCTATTTCCAGTGCTATTTATTCCTTTGTATAAATGCAGATTTTTGTCTGATATTATGTTCCTTCCACCTAAAAGACTTTTAACATTTCTTATAGTGCAGTTCTGTTATGATGATTTCTTGGAGCTTTCATGTGTCTGAAAACGACTTTATCTTGTCTTTGTTTTTGAAAAATATTTTTGCTAGGTATAGAATTTTAGGTCGAGAGCCAGTCGTGTGGTACATGCTTGGAATCCCAGCAACTTGGGAGGCTGAAGCAGGAGGATCACAAGTTCAAGGCCAGCCTCAGCAGTTTAGCAAGGCCCTAAGCAACTTAGTGAGACCCTGTTTCAAAATAAAAAATAAAAAAGGGCTGGGGTTGTGGCTCAGTGGTAAGTGCCCGTGGGTTTAATTCCTCAATCTCTGGTATAAAACAAAACAAAAAAAGAAAGAAAAAACTTTATGTTGACTTTTTTTTCCTTCCAGAATGTTAAACGTGGGGTTCCATTGTATTCTTACTGTTTTTTAGATGAAATCTATTAATAATCTTGATTGTGTTCATCTGTATGCCATGTCTTTCTTCTTTGACAGCTTTAAGATTTTATCATTTCTGCTTTGATTGTGGCTGGCCTCCACTGCAGTTTCCTTCATGTTTCTTTTACTTGAAATCGTTTGAGCCTCTTAGATGTATGAGATTACAGCTTTCATCCAGTTTAGAAAATTTTCAGTCATTATTTTTTAAAATACTTTCCCTATCTATTTCTCTCTTTGAAAACTCTATTTTCGCCTGTATTTGGCTACTAGAAGTTTTTTCATAGCTCTCTAAGGCTCTGTACATTTTTTTAGCCTTTTTTTCCGTCGGTGTGTCTTAGTTTAGGATGTGTCTGTTTCTAAGATTCACTTAATCTTTTCTCTGTAATGATTAATTTGCCTTATTTCCATCCAATCTGTTTTATATCTACAATGTTGTACTTTTCGTCTCTTGAAGTCTGATTTGGGTCTGCTTTGATGTCTTTCATGTCTCTGTTTAACATGATGAGTCTTGTCTTTAGTTTCATACACATATCCTTCGTATACAATCAAGTGCTAAAGTCATTTCTGTGTTGCATTCAGTTGCTTGATTTTTCTCCTTATGAGTCATTGCACCCCAGACATACTGAATTTTCCAGTACTACTGGGTACTGAATTTTTACTTTCTTCTTCAGTATATCTATAAATATTCTTGACTTTTGACTAGAATTCTGTTATGTTACTTTGAAGCAATTTGATTCTTTCTGTTCATGCTTTTATGCTTCTTTAGCAGGACCAGAAAAGGACTAATTCTTTCCCACTAAAGAGCCAAGACCCTTCTGCGTACTCTGTGTATTACTGCACGCATTTTAAAGTCTGCTCAGGATAGTGGAATCAGGTACTACTTGCCTCACATGCATTTAAAAAATGTTTTCATCTAATCTTTTCAAGTGGTTTGTTACCTGCCCTCAAATGGTTTCCACTCAGGTGCTAATCAGTCCTGCACTGGAGATGTGAAAGGGACTACTGCCGAGGTAGTACAGAGGTGTGTGTTCAACTCTCTTCTCTCCAGGATCTGCTCTGCAGATCTTGCCCTGGTGATTCTCCTAGACTCCCAACTCTGGATCCTCAGTAAACAGTAAAGGAAGACCATCTCGCTCTGGGCTCTCCCTCTCTGTGCTGCAGCCTGTCAGCTCTCTAGGTAGCAGACTTTCTCCAGGAAGTATGCTGGGAACATCTTAGGGTTCACCTTTTTATTTTCCTTCTCTCGGGAATTGATGTCCTTACTTATCTGATGTCCAGTATCTTGAAAAAATATTGTTTTACATATTTTTCCCATTTTAAAACTACTGTAGATGGAAAGGTGAGCCCAGCCCCTGTTATTCTATCTGTGCATGAAGCAGAAGGCTTACTTTCCTTTTATATTGTCTTTCATATAATAAATTATTGGGAAGTTGCAGCGGGTAAAGGGGAATTTTCCATTTTAAACACAAAGTTCGCAGATGAGGAAAGAAAGACCCAAATAAATGAAATTCCCTAGCACACGCAATGAATTCATGGTGATACCCCATACATTATTGTGGTGTTCAGTTTAGTGCTATTTCCACTAGAATTTGGATTGCAAACTATGCTTCATGTACCCTTGGGTTCCCCTGGTAGATATTCGGGGCTGACGCTCAGTGAAGGGGAAAATGATGGAGGGGGAAAATTAGAGAAGTTGTTTTTTCCACTTTATATTATTTGAATTTGGCCTGTAATCACATTTCAATACAGTTTTGCTCCACTGCAATTAATCCACCTTGCATTTGCTAAGTCCCATCCCACGCCTTTACCACCACCCCATCCCAACCAAGTAAATTTTCCTCCCCCTTTTGAGATCTAGAGATGAGAAAAGATGAAAAATAGGACTCTTTAGGTATAGCAGAAGAGCGAAATAATAATAAATACTATTTTCATTTTTTCAGCTTCCAAGGTGCTAGACGCTATGCTTAAAGCATGTGTGTTCTTTTATTCAATCTTCTCACAATAATTCAATGTTTATTCAATCTTCTCAATAATTCAGTGAGTTTGGTATCTGTTATTATTTCAGTTTTACAGATAAAGAAACTGAGTTTCATAGAGATTAAAAACTTGCTCCAAATAATGCAGGTCATAAGGAAAGAACTCAGGAAACTTGGTTCCAGAAACCACATTGGAAGCTGAAATACTCAGATACACACGTCTGTGTGTGGGTGCCTGTGTTTAAGGTTGGTTCTGAAGGACGGAGCCTGGTTTAGAAACTCTGCTTTATGAGGCAGAGCACAAAGGGAGAGGGGACTTGGCAGGGAAGACACTTGCTTTACGGTGGAATGGTGTCTACCCTTCCTGTTGCAGCACTCACATCCTCTCTTGGAAATCTGTCTCCAGGGCTCTATTTTTCTCCTTAGTTTTAATGATTTTCCAGCTTTTCTTGCTCCCCTGTCACTTTTGTGTACCCTTAATTTATGCCAATTAAATATGATTACTTGTAAGAGTTGTAGTATGTGAAGTTAAAACCAGATGATTTCATTATTTAAAAGAATCTTTACATTTGTGTCTTGTGTAAACTTTAATAATGGTATCTTTCCTATTTTTAGAGGAAGAGAGGGGGGACAGTGAGAAAGAATCAGTTTTACTTAGTTTTTCATGTCACTTTCGTTGCTCTGACCCTTTGATGTGTATATGGTGCTGGGGTTTGAACCCACATCCTCGAGCATGCCAGGCAAGCACCATAACCACTGAGCCATTGCTCCAGTCCTAAGGGTATCTTTACTTTCAAAAGATAATGATATATTAGTTAATTCAGTTAATAGTAATGATACTTTAGACTGTGCATGCTTGTTTGTTTATATACCTACTTGACACTTTTTTTTTTAAAGAGAGAGGGACAGTGTGAGAGAGAGACAAACAGACAGAATCAATTTTATTTAGATTTTCATGTGACCTCCGTTGCTACAACACTTAGTTGTGTACGTGGTGCTGGGGTTCGAACCTGTGTAGTTGCGCATGCCAGGCAAGCACTATAACTGCCAAGCCACCACTCCAGCCCTACTTGACACTTTTATAATTAAGAAAGTTGAAACCAGAAAACCCGAATACATACTCTGGGTTTAATTTAAACCTTTTTCATTATCCTCTATGAAGTTTAAAAAAAAAAAAACAAGCCATCAAGAAAATAACAACAATCTACCACTGCTACTTACGTGATCTATATTCCAAAAGTCCAAGATCTTCTGACTTCACTACTTTTTATCTTTTTTTTGTTTTTAACTTAGAAACACCTCTCAGCACTAAGGAGCACAGTTTGGGCTATTATAAATAGCAACTAATTATAGGTTATGAAAAGGAAAATCCCTAATCAAAGAAATTAAATTGAAAATCCAAGTTCAAACTGGAAACGTGGGACAAAGAATTCCATGCCTCCAGCACATCATGAATAGTAGCATCCAAGCATACATCTTCTTATGAGTCAGAATGCTCATATCCTCATACAGTACTCTGAGTCTGGTGGAACAATTCCAAGAGTTGCTCCTGGGTTGTGTTGATATGCTGTGGCCTGTTACAGCAGTGTTTACCAAAATGTTTACTACAATCTACCAGTCTAGAAGGAAGTTTTATGGAGCTTGTTAAAAAAATACATATACGTTGCCAGGCCATACCCTAGATCAATCTCCATGAATAACACCAGGAACCTGTATTTTAAGCCAGCTCCTAAGGTGACTGGGAAACATACCAAACCTTGCAAACCACTGTCCCACAGGAGTGTTAGTGGTAGGAGGGCTTGACCATCATCTCCTTTAGTCTCCCCAAGCTGCTGACCACAGGGAAACACAAATGTGCCTTTTCCAAGGAAGAGGTTAGAATCCCTTACGATGATTAATCTACTGAACAGAAAACTTAATTCACTCAATAAACACTAATGGTGCCCTTAGAATGCTCCAGTGCGTGGTGTCATGCCCAGCAGGATGGGTGTGGCTCTGACCCATGAAATTAGGATAGGCACTTACTTGTGGAACTCGGCTTTGCCGTATCCCTGTGAGTACAAGACATCCATCTAGGACACTTTATTTGTTCCTCATCTTAAAAAAACAATACAAGGAGGAAGAATTTCTGCAAATACTAGGGAAAAAATGTAAATTACTATTGCTGAGAAAAGACTGAATTTTTGCAGGCTATATAGGAATGTAAGTTCTAAAACACAGTGCTAAATCCCTGGCCAATCCAATTCATGTCATTTCCTTTGAGAAGGTGTCAAAGGAGATGTGCATATGATTGTCTTCTAGAACATCTGCCCTTCTTTACCAGAAAAATATGTAATGTTTGTTTGGCATGCTGCAGAATGGGCAAGACTGCTGTGGCCCAGAGCCCACTGACTTGGGCTTTCCTCTTTAGGCCTCTTCGAACTGACAGCTGAGGACTTGCTATTCGGAAAAAGCAACAACCTCACCTGGGTATGAAATGTAAAGAATCTCAGGGTTGGGGATTTAGCTCAGTGGCAGAACGGTTGCCTAGCACACGCAAGGCCCTGAGTTTGGTCCTTAGCCTTTAAAAAGAAAAGAAAAGAAAAGAAATGTAGAATCTCAAACACCACAGCACATCTGCTGGATCAGAGTCTGCATTTTAACAAGACCCCCAGATCGTTCATATGCAGAGCAATGTTTGAGAAGTGCCAGACTCAGTAGTGCCCCCTCTACTTTAACATAAATGCAGGAGGAAGAATCCATCTACACTGAAAAATCCTTCCACGATTAGCTTTGCTAGGTGTTCAAATTTGATGTGATTTTACTTTTTCCACAAAGTCGATTTAAATGCATATTAAATGTAGAATTATTCAGAATGGATTTGAATGTATATTATATATAAGAATATAATTTAATTTTTATACTTTTACCAAACTTTTTATTTAATTGATATAAATGCTGATTTTAAAAGAATATGTGGCCATTATTATTTTTCTAAACTTTTCTTAAATATATCTTATTATCTCAAACTACCATCTGGACAAGACCTTAAGTCTTCTATGTAGTACAAAGCAACTTTTTATTTGTCCTTATATCACTGAATTAATATTTCAGGTAGACACCATTTTGTTCTAACATTAATGAACCAATCCGTATTTAGTGTAGTAATACTCTTAATTTATTACTTTTCAGTATCTAGGGCACTTTATTTCTAAACGATTTTTGAAAATACACGAAAGAGAAATTTCTGCTAATAATAGAACAAATGTACCTTATTGTAACTGAGAGGATGCTGAGTTTTATAGTTATGATTTTATGATCACCTCTTAGTTAATGAATGAATGCTATGTGAGCCACTCTTCCTTAGCCTGTTGCTGTTTCATTTGGTTTTGCTGGGTAGCACACTACAGCGTCTACCACAGTTGCATTCATACTTTCCATATTTATAGACATTACTGGAGTGGTTTGTACACTATTAGTGATTCAACTTTTAACCCTCAGGATTTTCATGCATAGATTTGTGTGTAGATAGGCTGTTTCTATTTTATTCTAAGACTTTGAACTTCTATAATAATTGACTTCAGTTTATTTTTTAACTATGATACCAATTTATAATGTATTCCAGATATGTTTCTCTCATTTATTTTATATGCCAATTTCCAGTTTATGCTAAAAATATATACAGTATTTTACTTTATATATAATCACAGACATTGTTTACAAGTTTTACAGTATTTATCTAACATTCTAAGCAAATTACGAACATGAAAAGTTTGTGTTAGAATTCTCTATATATTAAAAGAATGGGGATTGGGGTTTTCGCTCAGTGGCACAGCGATTGTCTAGCATGCTCAAGGCCCAAGTTTGGTCCTCAGCCTTAAAAAAAAAAAAAGAATGGGAATTAGTTAATAGTGCTACTATGAACATTCATGACAATTTTTTTTGGTGGATGTAATCACTGAATTGTTAGGTCAAAGTGTATATGTATAATTAGTTTTAGTAAATATTTTTAAATGATTGTTTTTACTCTTGATTTTATGCCAAGTGATAGTTTAAAAGTAAAACATAGAACTTGGATAAATACTTTTGTTTAGAATTTCAATCAACTGACTTCTTTCCGACTATTAAAGTTCTTGGGTTTTTTTTTTTTTTTTTTCATCTACTTTAAGTTACTCTGTCAGGACATGGTCCATGACTTTACAGGATTTTTTTTTCCTTCTTTCTTTTTTTTTTTCTGGTGCTGGAGATCAAACCCAGGACCTTGCACATATTAGGCAAGCACTAGGTGTACCACTGGGCTGCCTCCCCACATCTACAGAACTTTTTTTAAAAAAAAAATTTCATGCTTTTGAATTTCCTGGTTAATAAACTAATCCTTTGAATGGTAGAATATTGATAAATACTTGTGAAAAGAAGCAAAACCACCCTATTCTCTTTGTAGATATTGATCACAAATTCACTGAAATCAGGAAAATATGCAGTGCTATTTGCAGATGCATCTTGGAGGAGATGCACCTACACTAAGACATGAAGGGTGAAGTCAGAAGAGTAGCGAGACAGAAAACGCAGAGACCATAAAGTGGGAGCGTGTGGAGAGCTCCAGAGAACCTAAGGAGGTCAGGGTGTTCCAGGCTGAGCAAGGGACGAGGGGGACTTCCAGGGCATAGTGAGTAATTGGGATTTTATTCTAGCATCCTGAGAAACTATTGACACAATTTAGTTAGAACAGACTTGATCCCATTGTGTTCTTAGGAGATGTCTCTTGGTGGGTCAGGAAGAAGGAAAGTGAGTCTTCCTGGGAAGCTGATGACTATCAGTACATGAGAACATAGGGGCCAGAGCAGGACTCCCTTACAGAATGCATGAGAGAATAAGGGAATGGGAAGCATTAACGGTCCTTTCACAAATCCTTTTGTTGTTGTTTTTTTTTTTTTTTTTGAGAGAGAGAGAGAGAGAGAGACAGTGAAAGAGAGAATCAGTTTTATTTAGTTTTTCATGTGGCCCCTGTTGCTTAGAGACTGTGTTGTGTACGTGGTGCTGGAGTTTGAACTCGGGTCCTCGCACAAGCCAGGCAAGTGCCCTAACCACTGAGATACCCACTGCTGCAACCCCCTTTTATTGTTTTTTTTTTTTTTTTTAAAGAGAGAAGGACAGTGAGAGAGAGAGAGAGAATCAATTTTTATTGAGTTTTTCATATGGCTTTCGTTGCTCTGACACTTAGTTGTGTACATGGGTGCTGGGGTTTGAACCCGTGTACTG
The DNA here is from genome assembly GCA_004027875.1 of Aplodontia rufa. Lineage (NCBI taxonomy): Eukaryota > Metazoa > Chordata > Mammalia > Rodentia > Aplodontiidae > Aplodontia > Aplodontia rufa. Next base: position 94,467 of record PVKS010003546.1, read on the forward strand.
GCGCATTGCCAGGCAAGCACCGTAACCACCAAGCCACCGCTCCAGCCCCCCTTTTATTGTTTTTAAACAAGGTTTCTTCTACAGAGAAAAAAATAACTATGGTGATAACTGTTGCTAGCAAACCTATTTTATTTATATTTCACCAAATAATTCAAAGTCACCCATTAAGTGAATAATTAGCAAATGTTAGAGCATTAGAATTAATAAGAGAATGCAGTGCTTTTCTTTGATTAGCAAATACTTAATATAGGTGATTGATATCTATTTTATAAAATGTGTATTGCAGGGTGATCTATTTTTAAAAGAATAGCAGTGATCGCTGAGTGTTTGGCACTGGGTGGGGTGCTGTATTCCCTATTTCATTAACCCTCACAGTGGCCCTGTGATGCAGGTATCCTTGTCTTCATTTCAGAGATTGGGAAGCTTTAGTTCAGCAGGCTCGGTGATATGACTGAAGTCCCATGGATACAACACAGGATCCAATAGGATTCCCCCAAAATGGCAAGCAACATAAAGAACTCAAATAAACTTAGACATCAAGGAGCATATTCATGGTCCAGAAGTGGCAGAAGCCTAAAAAGGTGCTGGGACAAGGAAACTCAAAGGCCTCTTAGTATCTTTTTCACTTATTTTTTTCTCTGCCCCCCCCCACCTTTTTAAAGAGGGAGAGAGAAAGAGAGAACCAATTTTATTAATTACTTTGTCATCCCCCCTTTGTTTCTTGGACACTTAGTTGTGTATGTGGGGCTTGGATTTGAACTCGGGACCTCACGCACGCCAGGCAAGTGCTCCATTTTTATTTCTTTCTTTCATTTTGTTCATTCTCTGCAAGATTGCTTTCTCTGTTTCTTCCGTTTTCTCCACTTATGCTTCTGGGTTTACATATTCAGGTACCCAGAGTAGCTGTTTTTCTTCTTCTTCTTTTAACTTACAATTAAAGAAGAAACATCTTAAGGGAAGGAATTGAATTGACTCAATTTAAAATAAGTACCCATTTCTCATCCATGGACGGTAGACAAGAAGACAGTGTGATACTTCACAAAACGACTTCCAAGACTCGCCACTGGTAGTGAAGAGAAGCGCAAGAGCATTAAATTCATTCCTCCTGGTCTAGAAAGATGCCCTATGAGAGGTGCACTAATGCTATGAGACAGGATGTGAATGTCTGGAAAAGACTGGCGTGGAAATTTCTTAGGTCAGTTGACATTCACTGGTGTCCGTCATGCTATTATTTAGGGTGTTTTAAAGTTTTATATATGTTTTTTTTATGAGGTTTTCCCAAGTCTTTTAAAAATGTACAGAACACATAAATAATAATTATTATTAACTTCTAGAATGTTCTGCCTTCTAGAATGTTTTGCCTATGTGATAAAATGACCGATTCTTGCTGATAGTTTTGGCCAATTTTATTTACTATTATTGTTTTGTTGTTGTTTTAAAGGAACTCTTGCATAAGGCAAGCTTTGTAAATTATAAAATGGAAAAGGTAATTATGATTTTTATTGCAGATACTCCAGACTTAGCTATTTCCAGCTGCTGGTATAGATTTACCAATCTGAAATTTAATTTAAATTGAATAACAGTTGGTTCTTTTTTATTTTTGTCAAATATTTCATGATTATATGAGGTGTGCTATTATACTGTCAGCCTCAGTTTAAGAAAAGATACTCCATTACCATTTTAAATATATGCAAAATGGTCTTCATTTTATGCACATCTGAACCTGTGAAGTATTCACATGTTGGTTTTGGGATTTTAAACTTGGCAAATTACACATGCTCATTTTTATATCTGTTACTGTTGGCTCCACGCTTGAGATTGAAACCACAGGGTTTACCTGGCACCCACACCATGCTAATGCTTTTCCCCTACTTTAAATTAGCTGCTACTTTAATGATCAAGAAAGAATGCACTAAATGGCGAGTATCATTAATAATGAGAATATATCCAAATCCCTGTCAGCAATTCAAAGCCTGCCTGAAGTTTGTTTGGGCTGTTGAAAAACCAAAAATCTGTCCATCGGATTGCATTAAAAAACTTCATAGGAACATATGAACACCCCTCCTCATCTTTTATTTTTGTTTAGTTTAGAGAAAACCAAAGAAAGATTAAAAGAAAAAGTCATTTCCATCTGAGTTGCTCAAAGGGCTTATCAGGTAGAAGCTTCTCTTTCCTGAGTTGAACGAAGCCAAAAACCCTTGCCTTGATCCTTACTCCTGGGCATAGTAGTCTCAGGGATGCTTACTTACATATCCTAATCAGTTTTCTCTAGAAGCACTGCCTGCAAAGAATGAAATTCAGGGTTGAGAAGTACTAGAGTCCATGAAAACATGATTTTGAACCAGAGTTTTTTTCTTTACATCATCATGTTACCGAGATTAGGGATGTGAGGTTACATTTACAGCTTTATTTTAACCATAAATAGAAGAAAATGACAGAGCTGGGTAGCTTATCTCATCTAAGTTGTACAGTCCAGGATTCCGCAAGTTGAAGGAAGTTTGGATGACAAGGCATTAGCGTGGCATAAGATGATGCTGGCACATGTCAGAGACTTTTGGTCTCAAAGAAAGACGCTTTCCTGCTGAGCTGCAGGTCAATTGATGCAGTTTAGTAGAAGCTGTGCCCACAGCTATCTGTTTTGTTTAAATGATAAATAAACCATTTCAAATAAATGAAATTGTTACCAACTCTGCAGAAAGAATTACTTTCTAAAAAAAAATGAGACTGTTTGGGAGGGTCAAAAAGGCACCAACAGTATGGTAAAATAGAGTATATGTTGCTCCCTCCTCTTAGTGGAAAAGACGGCTGGTTACGGTTGCCAAATTCAATCAGGATGCCAAAAAGTCGAGGAATCTGGCAGAAGCTTTAGAGAGCAGTTCCATCTTCCATCTATATTTCGTTTCTGTATTTATCTTGCTTTAGAAAATGTTGGGAATGTCTTTTCCTTCCGACTTGGCCCTTTTGCTAAACCACAGAAATACACCGGCAGCTTCTTGTAATTGTTTGCTTACGAAGTGCAGTCAGCCCTTAAGCTTATGAGAAATATATTCTCCCCATCGGAAATTGGTGAAATGCACCAACAACTGTTTGTTTTTGCTTTCTGAAATTTATCCTAGGAACAAAAAAATAATAACTATCGATTTTATTAATTGGCATCCATTTGACTCAATACGCCAAGGCAGGAGGCCAGCTCATTATTTTTGGCCTTCAGCTGACCCAAAATAGTTTCCTCGTATAAGAAGCTATTCACAGATGCTAGGCATAAGAATTACTACTAATAATAATGGTATTTTAGACTTCATGAATAAGTAGTTTTTGGCACTCAGAAAATATCTTCTGTTTTTTTTCTCTTGAACACAGCAATCCTGTTATACACAAAAAGTAAACAGTACTTGAATTAGCACGTTGGAGTCTTTAATGTACCAAAAATATGCATGCATTAGCATTCCCTTCTAAGACTCCTTTTTTCCCCTTTCTTTCAGGATCAGTTAGTTTTTGTACTTGAAAAAAATGCAAAACTCTTAATGCTTAGGAGCTATGTTCTCTGTCTTTCTCAGTCTATTGCTGCAGCTTAAGATGTCTCTCTTTGAAATGCCTTTGGACACAAATTTCAAAATACAGGTGCTTAAAAAAAAGGTTACATTTGAAAAATCAAATGAATCCTAGCTTATGCAAATTTAAATGGAAATAATTTTATCCAAGCTCAGGAGTGGTCAAACACAAAGGCTTCTCCTTACGGCCTTCTTTATACTATCTTTGTTTACAGTGTGCTCGTGGGGAAAAGTACTTCATTCTCTGTCTTTGTTTACCTGTTAGTAGAAGTAAGGAAAATATTTCTGAAGTTTATGTTATCATTCTTTATAACTCAAATTTAAATTTTGAATCCTTCAGGGGAAAATTAACTAGAAAAGTACCCCTTATGTTTTGTTTACAGTAATGAAAACAAGTGTTCAGTGTGATGGCTTAGTCTGTGTTTATACTTTTGTGTATTGTAAGAAATAAGTTCAGACATGCACAGCAACTACTGCCAATGCTGGTATTTTGCATTAGACTGTGATTTTCTGATGGTGGGAAATCTGATCAAATTTCGGTGAAGATAAATTTTTGAAGGTATTTTTTCCTAGATGGTCACTTGCCAGTGAAACTCCTTGTCAGAATTATCAACCTAATATTTTTGATTTCATTTTGTATGCAGAGAAGTAAAAATGAAAACCTCTTTGAACATTGCTGTCATTGACAAAGTAGGGTAGAAGCATTCATCTTGGCATGACTGTCCTGTGACAGGAACTCCTCTAAGAGTGCCACCAGCCCAGTGCTGCTCATTCAGAGCACAGCAGAGATGGGAATGGGGGCATCCCACTACAGCTGCCATGACTAAGAGAGCCAGCGAAGGTGCTGATTTATTTTAAGGTGAAATTGTGTTGACAACACGTTATCCCTCTGGAAAGATATACCTTTCTTGCACAAATCTAACCTGGGTTATGTTTTTCAAAGTCCCAGAAATCTTTGCAGTGTGCAGTTTGGGATTTGGAAGAGCTACCCAAGAGCCTAAGTTAAGCCATGTTGTTATTCTGCTTTCCTTTGTTATCACAAAATACCTGACACTGGGCAACTTCTGAAGAAAAGAAATTTATTTAGCCCACAGTTTTGCAGACTGAAAGTCCAAGATCAGGTAGTCCCATGGTTTCTGCCTCTGGTGAGAGCCCGCTTGGCTGGTCACTGTGTGAAATGTGGCATCATGAGGCAGGTGAGACGGAGAGGTCACATGGTGACTCAGGGAGCCAAAGAGCAGGTGGAGCCAATCTTGCATTTTTATAGCAATGCTCTTGCAGAAGAACTACCTATATAATTCTTTCTGAAGGTAGCAACCCCAGTGACTTCCCATTAGGTCCCCCTTGCTTTTTTTTTTTAAGAGAGAGGGAGAGAGAGAGAGAGAGAGAGTCAATTTTATTTAATTTTTCATATGGCAGTCATTGCTCCCACACATTGTGTACATGGTGCTGGAGTTCATACCCACATCCTTGCACATGCCAGGCCAGCACCGCAACCTCAAAGCCACTGCTCCAGCCCCTAGGTCCCCCTTCTTAAAGGTCCCATCACCTCTTAAAATTGCCACAGTGGGGACCAAGCTTTTAGTACATGAGCCCTTGAAGAACGAATCTCATCCTAATCATAGCAAGCAACATTTGGCCCCTCCCTCCTCTGCAAAGCCAGGGCAGGTCTCCATTTGCTTGAATCACTCAACTGTACTTTTTAGGTGTGACATTTTATTAAATGAGGACTCCGTACTTTAGCACCATTTCAAGTTTTTAATCTGGTAATTATTTAACTAAATTAATAACTGATTATTAACCAATACTTTTTAAATTATCAACCAATTGGTAATGATTACCATTAATCAATTAAATCAACATCACTAATACAGCTTACCTCTATTTTTCATATTACTTGAAATCCTTAAAAATTTGTGTCCTGACATAAAATAAATGATTTGATATTTCTGTAGTTTGAATCTTAGAAGTCTCCCCAAAGCCCATGTTTTAAAGGCTTGGTCCCTAGTTTGGTGTTATTGGGAGGCCATAGAAAATTTAAAAGATGGGGCTTAGGGGTAGGCTTTAGGTCACTGGGAGAGGGGTGGTGTGCCCTGGAATAGGGTAGTAGGTCCTCAGCCCCTTCCTTCTCCCTTTCACTTCCTCGCCATGAAGTGAGGGGTTTTGTTCACCACACGCTACAGCTGTGATGTGCTGCAGCATCCAAAGCAACAGGGCCAATCAATTGTGGACTAAAACCTCTAAAATCGTGAGACCAATACAGTTTTTCTGCTTATAGGCTGATGATCTCAGATTAAAAAAAAACAAAAAACTTAACATGAAGTTGCCTATCACGTGAACCATAAAGACAAAGACACTAAAGAAATAAAAACAGACTGTAGGCACTAAAGCTATCATAAGGACGTTTTCCACAATAAGAACATAAGAATTTTCTGAGGTATTTTAAGGAGGCTGTAGTAATAACTTACATGCAAATTTGGATGAGTTTTTAAATAAAAGTATTTTAGATGGTATGGATATATAATGTCTTTACACATCAGTACGTCCTAAACGGATGCCTATTTGAGTGATAAAATTTAGAAAACTGATAACTTTGAGAGAGAAACCTACCAATGAATGAGCATAGCAGGGTGCAGGGAAAGGAGCTTGTATCTGGTCTCATGCAGACCTGGGTTCAAATCCTGTCTTCAGGTGCTGCTGCCAAGTCACCCCGCTTCCCTGGGCACTGCGTCCTCATCAGTTCTATAAGGGAGAGTTACAGGGAAATAGCGTGCTCTGGTTTACAGTAGAGCGTACCCTGGGGCTTATTTGGAGAATTCCGAAGCCATTGCTAGGGATGTGAGAGACGTTCCTAAGCTGCTCCTCCTCACTCCTTCCCTCCCTGGATTCAGTTCCTATTCCTGTACTTTAAACCAGCTCAGACAGCAGGTCTCTGGTCTCCATGTTTTTTTTAATATAGACAGAACTTGCAGGTCACCATATGGTCGAGAGACCATATGGAAAGCCCTCTGTCCACGTCCAGATCTGATAACCAGCTGGTAGGACTTTGTCACTCCCGAGACAGTGGTCTTGTTCCTTGTCACTTGGTCAAGATGCAGGAACCACACCTGCATTTGTAAATATGGCTGTGCTGGTGTTAGCAACCTCTGCACCTTATATGTTGTGTTTTATCCGAACTGGGTGACTGTGGGAAAGCTCAAAGCACAACCTACAGTCAGTGACAGTATAAAACTGAGTACTGAAGGACAGCTCAGGTTTCCATCCACAGCTATGGAAAATATTTCTGTTGAAATCCAAGCTCCCAGGCAGTATCTTCAGAAACCATGTGGCTCAAATATGTCATGTTTATGCAGAAAGTAGATGGTTTGTGAACAAGGACACTGGTGAATGAATGAAGAATCACTAGGAAACTGGTTTGTATCTACCCTGATCAGACCTTTTCTATAAAAGCCTTTTCCATGAGTAAATATTCATAAACCTACCACTGCACTTTTGAAAACACTTGCGTTCTGTCTCTTTGCTTTAAGCAAGACTTTGTATGATCTCACCCTACCTGAACTTCTGACATCATCTTGTCCCTCTTTCCGTGCCCTCCCCTGTGGCATGGGTGACTAGAGGTCCTCCAACATCCATCCTCCCCTCTGTGATGATAGCACATAGCAGCTAGCCACAAAATGCTTATCTCATCTTCTCTTGATCTTGCTGTGGGTGTGTGACTAAGGTCTTACAAGTGAGATGTGTGCCTAAGTTATGAATGTTGCTCATATTTCTTGCCCTACATAGGGATGCATGTGTATTCACGAGTCCCATCCCTGAAAGTTAAGGGATAAACCCAATGGGGCAGCTTTGGACTCAGAGACTGGCCAACGTGTCGAAGATGGCAGAGCCATGGTTCAAGACCTGGACTTCCTGCCCATATAATGTTGAACCAGTTGAGTGTCCCTTATCTGAAATGCTTGGGACCAGAAGTGTGTTAGACTTGTGATTTTTTTTCCGGATTTTGAAATATTGGTATATATAATGAGATATCTTGGGGTTGGGGACCAAGTTTAATTACAAAATTCTTTTATACTTCATATTGACCTTATTCACATAGGCTGAAGATACTTCATACAGTATTTTTTGTGTGCTTGTGTTTGATTGTGACCTGTCACATGAGGATAGGTATGGAGTTTCTCCTAGCGGTGTCTTGTCAATACTCAAAGATTTCAGATTTTGGAACCTTTAAAAATTTGGATTTTCATCCAAGAACTGTGGTACATTTATACCATGGAATATTACACAGCAATTAGAAACAATGACCTTGCAGCCTTTGAGGGTAAATGGATGGTTATGGAAGAGATCATGGTGAGTAAAATCAGCTTAACCCAGAGATCTAAGGGTCGATTGTCTCCACTCATAGGTGGAGGTGGGGACTAGACCCTGGACAGTGAGAAAGCTGGTCTAGT
>PVKS010003547.1:0-102452 GCA_004027875.1 Aplodontia rufa
TCTCCATACTGCTTTCCAGAGGGGCTGTACCAGTCTGCAGCTCCACCAACAGTGTGTTAGTGTGCCTATCTCTCCACAGCCCCTCCAGCATCTATTGTTGTTTATTTTCTTCATCTTTGCCATTATGACTGGTGTAAGGTGATATCTTAATGTGGTTTTCATTTGCATTTCTCTGATTACTAATGATTTAGAGCACTTTTTCATGTATTCATTGGCTTGATCAATGTCCTCTGGTGAGAAGTCTCTGTTTAGCTCTTTCGCCCATTTATCAATTGGGCTGTTGGTGTTTTTGTAGCTGACATTTTTGAGGATTTTATAGATTCTGGATATGAGACCCTTGTCTGAGGAATCATAGTCCATGATACTCGGTGGAGACTGTTTTATAGTGGTGTCTATTACCTGGTTCTAATGACTTTTCAACAATTTATATATATGTGTGTGTGTGTGTGTGTGTTTGTGTGTGTGAAAATATATATTTTATATATGTATATACTCATCTATATACATATATAAATATATAGTATATGTACACATTATATATACCTGAATATATAAAAATAAATACTGACTTAATTAAATGATGAAACAATTCTACTTGTTAAATATACCTTGATACTGCCCACTTTTTTTTTTTCCACTTCTGCCACCTTCCTCCTGACCTAAGCCACCATTATCTCCTACGTGGGTCACTATTGTTGTTGCCTGACTAGTCTCCTTACGCCCTCTCTTGCTTATATATTAAAAGGATACCTTAAAATTGAAAGCCATGCTCAAAGGTGTATCTCACTGAGAATAGAAACCAAGCTCCTAAAATGCCCACATCCTTGCACTTTCTCTGCGTCACTTCCTCTGACCATGCCCTGATACTGTGCCTGTCACTGCATTCCAGCCTCACCTGTTCCCCATCCTCTCACCCCATGCTCTGCCTTAGAAGCTGTGCACTGGCTCTTCCATGGGCTTCTTCCACTGCCTAAAATCCGTTTTCTCCATATATTTGTGTGGTTCCGTTTCTTACCACCTTTAGGTCCTGTTGACCCTGTCCATTATCAGAGCTTTGTTCACATCTCACTCAGGGAGTTCTAATCTGATCTCCCTTCATAACCAATTGTTCACTAGCCTCTCACCCTTTCCACTACTTTTACTTACTGTTATATAGTTATTAAATTACATTTTTATTTATATTATTACAAATTTATTGATTTAAATCATTAATCTCTACATTAACTACCTTTGCTATTACTATGTGGTTTATTCCTTTGTTGTGTGTATTGTCTGCCTCCATCAATCTGCCAGTCTCCAAGAGGGGGCACTTTTATCTGTGTCATTTTCCTGATGTATCCATGCACCCACAAAGATAGCAAGCACAACATCTAGTACTAAATATGAAATTAAAAAATGGATATTAGAGTCTTAACCTGTGCACACGCCAAGATCAGTTCAACCCGAGAGCACTTCCCAGCGTGCCCCATTCAAACTAAGCCCAGAGAAGATTAGCTTCACAAACGGTTGACAGTATTCTTGCCACTTTACCATCTAACATCTGGCTGGTCTCCAGTCACATTGAACATCAACTCTCTCCACTTAGCCACAACATGAATCTCTCATCAATGTGGTTTCCTAATTTTGATATTTCCTTCTATTATTTTGGCCTAAAAGTATGCAAAATTTTCCAGAAAATCTTTGGTTAAATTTAGCATCATATATTCCTAAGCTGTACTCCAGCCTTACAGTATATCCTCATCAAAGAATGGCTCAGCAATAAAGATCAAAATAATTGTGGCTTTAACTTTGATCTATATTATTAAAAATTAAGAAATCAAAAAATTGTATAAAATAAGTAAATCCATAAAGATTTTATTTCTTACAATACATGTATATACAAGAGAGAGAGAGAGAGAGAGGGAGAGGGAGGGAGGGAAAGAGAAGGAGAAAGATTATGTGTGACTGGTGTATGTGTAGTATCTTAACCTCGGGTAACTCATAAACCTCTCCAGTCATTAGTTTCATCATCTGTAAAAACAACAGTCACAAATAAAAAGTATTATTGAATTAGATAATTTCCAATTTCTTTTCAGTTGTGTAATCCTGACAGTCTGTTTAAAAACTATATAAAGAAGCATCTCAAATTGCTCCAACGTTCTGCTTCATGAAAACATGAATGCCATTGTTCTGAATTTGCTCCACATGGAGCTTCTAATAACTGAATATTTGTGTGTGATTACATTTAGTGTCGTGTTATAGTTTCACTTGATAAAAAGACCCCAGGTCAGAGACCTCCATCTAATTTATGCTTGTTAACACCAAAATTTATTTATGACAATGAAAAAGTGATAAGTGTAGCAACACATTTGAAAATATTTGACTAAGACAAAAGAATTATTGAATTAATTTGCATATTTCTTCCTAAAATTTGGATAAATGAAAGTATTTATGGAAAGAACAAATGTGTGTGGCTCTAAGATCTGCTTTCTGTATGTAAGACCATGTGTTTATCTTCATGGTCTCTTTGTACTGAGTTCTTTTTAAAAGCATTGCAGTGTATTAATATGGCAAATATAAAAGCAATGTTGATTTAATTTGGATTTCTCCTTTTTTTTCCTGGTAGTTTTCAAAGAAAGAGGACAAAGAGCTTAAGTCAAACCAGATTCTAAAATTGTGACAGACTGTGAACAAAATTAGTTATTAATTATAATTCAGGTTCACAACATATTTGTTTTTGGATGAAATAAATTTCTATGGAAATGTAAGCTTAGAGACAAACCATAATGAAAATCTTACCATGAAGGAATTTGGTATGTTTGATAGAATAAATAATTTTTATAATTTCTGAACTCTTTGGGGAATATATAGTAGAAAACATCTGAAAGTGGTGTTTATAACTAAAAACAAAATCAAAAAGCTTAATTTTTAATTCTCTCTGTGTCAAAAGCATTAATTACATTTTCTCAGTTAAAATACCATTTAAAATATTTCTTTCTGTGATGCACAGTGTTCTGAAAGGAAATGAGCATTTGTAGTTTAACTACCTAACAGTGGGTTCAGTGCTGAGCTCTGCAAGGTACTTGCTGCCTGATTCAATCCAAAGCACTTGGCCTCAGCCATCCCTATTCCCAGCTTCTTCATTCTCAGCATGTAAATAATCATACACTGTTGCATTGATTAATTGGCATCTTATGTATAAAGCAGCTGTATTAGAAATTGGTCAATTATGTATCCAAGGCTGATTCGTGTTGATACTAATTTCTCTAAGATGTTCTATAAAACTTGTATTCTTTGTTTGTTCTTTTATGCATTTGTTAAATTTATTATTTTAAAATTTCAGACTATTTTTCAGCAAGTCAAGTAGTTATGTTTAAAAAATGAGAGTGAATGATTGCATCTCTGATGTGGATATGCAAAGGATATAAAATGGGAGAAGTGGTCATGATAATTAAACTGTTAGGATAGTGATAATTTCTTTTCTCTTTTAGAATCTTGCTTTGAAGTGAATACAATTTTGAATACTGAACAAATAGTGGAAAATCCAGAAAAAGAAGCATACAAAATGATTGAGATATAAAAATAATCAGTAAGTATACTAAAGAGACAGTAGTGTCTTCATAGAAAAGGAAAAATCAGAAATATTATGGAATCAATTATAGTAAACTTTAAAAAAGAAAAAAGTTTGAAGCAAATTTCAAAGAAAGGGAAGGCATTAGTGCGTAGTGCACAGTAGTGGTAGAGTCGTTCTTAAGCTTTCATTGTTACTATGCTTGGGAAGCTCCATTGTTGGGGCAAGAAAAAGTCCCACTGTCTCACAGAACATTTGGATCTGCTGCTGGACTGATGTCATATAAACTAAACCTCGCTATAAAATGGAGATAATATAGGAAATACTCATAATTAACAGTCATTTCCAGATTTATTTTGGGAAAAAATATCCACTTTTTCTTCATTGGTTTTAGATCACTACCCACTGAGTCACAGACTTGCTCAAAAATGCTTAATTTCCTTTCAATGTCGCCTGGTTGTCATTCCTCATATTTGATGTGACCTTTATAAGAATATCAATTGCTGGCTATCAGAAGAATGGGAAAGTTCTCTTAGACATAACAGATTTTTCTTGGGGATATGATTAATACTGAATGATTCACTGATATTAGAAGTGATACATGTTAATTAGTATCTTTTCCCCAGAAGAAATACAATTACAGCACCTTCTATTTTCCATCAAAATGTATTGCTCCATGGAATCTATTGTTCCACTCCATAAATAGCTAATATTCAAGCTAAAGCATCAAAATTGCTGATACAATTTTATTTTTTTTTTAAAGCGAGAGGGACAGTGAGAAGGGGAGAGAGAGAGAGAAAGAAAGAGAGAATCAATTTTATTTAGTTTTTCATTTGGCTTTCATTGCTCAGACACTTCATTGTATACTTGGTGCTGGGGTACAAACCTGCACCCCCACGTTTGCCGCAACCACTAAGACTCCACTCAAGCCCCCAATTTTATCTACTGTATAAAGTAGATAAAGTAAATTTATACTACTGCATAAAATACCCACCTTTTTTCATTTTGTAAACATTTAGAACATTTAGAACACACAGGAAATAAAATTAATTCGTTAGACCCAGGTTGTACACTGCTATATCCTGATTTTTAATAAATCAATGGTATTGTAGAAATATTTGTATACTGCTAAACTATTTTTTCATAAGAAGGGTAATAATACTTATAAAGAAACCATTGTGGAAGACTAATAAATGAATACTCAGTCTGTATCATTTCCATATTTTTGGAGGGGAATATAAGAGATCAATGTGGAAATTCACACTGTTCTGGTAGGTCAATTTTGGGCAAAGGAAGAAATGTTTATTCATAATGTAGGGGACCAACTGATTAGCCAACAAAATGATATCCTTGCCAAAGAGTTTCATTTTCAAATATGTGCTTTAAAAATGAGTAAAAACCACATGTTGTTGAACTAGTGACTGTTTTTCTTTTGTTCAAATCTGATCGTGTAACTTTCACAAACCTTTTACTGTTGGGGTATTTTTTTGTTTTGTTTTATTTTATGTTTTTAAGAGCAAGAGGGACAGTGAGAGAGAGAGAGAGAAATAGAAAATCAATTCTGTTCAGTTTTTCACGTGGCCTTCACTGCTCCAAAACTTCATTGTATACGTGGTGCTGGGGCTTGAACCCATGAACTCACACATGCCAGGCAAGCACTGCAACTGCCAAGCCACTGCTCCAGCCCTGTTGGAGTGTTTTAAGGGCTGTCAGAGACAAAAAAAAAAAAGAAAGAAAGAAAGAAAAAGAAAGGAAGGAAGGAAAGAAAGGAGGGAGGGAGGGAGGGAGGGAGGAAAGAAAGAAAGAAAGAAAGAAAGAAAGAAAGAAAGAAAGAAAGAAAGAAAGAAAGAAAAGTAAAGGAAGAAAGAAAGAAAAGTAAAGGAAGAAAGAAAACTATGACAGGAAGCCTGGTTAGAATAACATGGTTCTTTAAGACACCATTCTCCTTAAATCCAGAATACATGGGGATTTAGGAGGAATCTCTGGTTAAAACATTAAATCAATTTCCACATTAAAAATGGACCATTTAGCCATAAGAGAAATCATACAGATAAAACTTGGAACTGAAAACCTGTGGAATATTTTCACTCCTTCAGTGATATTTTCTTTTTGTGGAAATCAGAAGGTTGAAAGCAAGTCTCGTTTGCTAGTTCTAGGACTTGTTTCCTCCATCCAATGTTATGGAACCGCTCACTGAAGTTCATTCTCCAATGTTGGATTGCAAATATTGCATATCGGTGACTTTCTCAGTATTTTGTCAACTGCTTTTTAATTTATAGGAGTTTTAACATTATTAATTTAGGAGTTTTAACAATGTAACTGGACAGATTTCTAGATTTGTTTCAGTAGACTTGTAACCCGAAGGAGGGCCCCAAACCATCAAAATCTGAATCTATCATTTATCATTTATGTCATTAAAATTAAACAAGCAAGTAAAACAGATGTAAGATTAATGTTCTATATCTCATGACTGTTTAGCTCCAAAAATAATGAGTTTGCCTACTAGCCAAATAGAAATAATCCCCAGAGTACATTTTCTTCTCTGGTTAGGACAGAATCTACCAGATGCTTACAAAGGACCTTTGCTTTTCCCTTCCTGATTCACTTGGCATTAATTTGTCAATCTGTTTATGTCTTTTATTCTGTGCTTACCAACTCAATATCCTGGGCACTTGCAGTTTTTGTCCTTGCATTCCTCATTCATGTTTTTCCTACCTCATATATTTTACAGTCATATATTATGCAGCTATATAATTCCAAGGTTTTATAAAAGTATAAAAATTCAATCTTTGGCTTCAAAGATGAATGCAACATATTTTCAACACATTCTCACAATTTATAATGCATTACTTTCAAAATATACAACTATTATTTATAATAGCAATTATTTCTAGCTGCTTAATATACATTTGTTAGAAACTGTCATTAATTGTGATATCCTGAGGATTTTCTCATATTTGGGGGACAATTCTCTAAGAAATGAATCATTCTATTTTTCTCCATTAGTACAGTGAGTTATATTAGTACATTTTAAAGTTAAATCTTCATTTTTTTTGCCTTTCTAAGAATAACCATATATAGTCACAACGCATCACATAAAAACAAACATGTTACTAAAGTTAATTTATTGATGCTTTATGTTAGAAATCTGAAATTATGTTCATTAAATCCTAGGTTTGTCTATTTTTACATCTTGAATAACTACCTTTGGAATTTGTTACTCTGTTATTCTTATGTTACCTACCTGATATATGTATCTTTACCTTTTTTTACTTTGAGCTTAATCTGTATGGGAACTGTCTCTGTAATATTTTGAGTTGGACATAGTTTCTACAATACGTATTTGAGTAAAACTGAATTCTAGCATGTGTGCAAGGCTGGGCAGTTGTCAAAATGATTTCATCTTTCTATTCAGATATATCAAGAGCACTGTCCTGAGTTGCCACCACAATCCTATAACTCACTGGCCTTCCAGACCATTTTCTGGATCTTCTACTTTTTGAAGCCCTCAGATATGGCCAGGAATAGGTAAGACAAGACATATCTCCTAGTGGGTGGTATTTAAGAGAGCACAAAAATTACTAATCAAACTATCGTGTGATATTTTACAACATCAAAATTAATGCAAAAAGTCTGTAATGAAGAAAATGTAAAAAATTTTAATTTAAGCAGTCTGTTGCTGTTTGCTTGTTTTAAGAGCACCCAAGAACAGCCGTTTAAATCATCATGCAATCTTCAGTCCACACACCAAGTGTCAGGTGAGCTTGTGAGACTTCATAAACTGTGATGATGACAGTGTTATGTGTAGAGTCCTGTGCTTTGGTTATAGAGATTTTTATTAGCTTTTTTCATTTGGATAAAAATATAAGATATTTTGATAAGCAAGCATAGCAGTCATGAGCTTCATTTCAGCTCAGCATGACACTCCCTTCAAATGTACCTTCTTTCAAAGCAAGTCCATTCTGATTGCTCAGTGCCCTGGAAGTCAGAACCTTCAAATTCTTACTTCTTGGACCTTGCCATTTTCATTCCCCAGGCACCATTGGTATTTGGCCCCAAGCAGCCACAGGTGGACAACACAGAGGATGCCCTGGCACTAGCCATCTCAGATCCCCAAGGATCCCCATAACTCCCCATATTTGGTGAGAGCCTGGTCAGGACGGGACAGTGCAGAGCTGGCATGCCAGGGGACAAATGCCCATCTGGTTGTCTCATTCGTTTTTGTTTTGAGAGATGTGTGAATGTACCAGAAAAACCCATGGCTGGCATTAAAGGAACACTGCTTGCTTGGCAAGGTGCTGTGGGTTCTATCGACATAGGGAGCACACCAGGAAGAAGATCACAAGAGCCAAAGGAAACATTAACATGGTTTGGAGTCACGAAGAGGAAGAATATGAGTTTCTGTGGGATGTCGCCTCCATTTAATCATGCCAGTTCATGGAAAACCCTCATATGTCCATCCATCGTGGATATTAATCTCATTTCTGTAACTACAGATAAAAATGTTAAAATGCTAATGCTTAAACATTTGCCTGGTGCTAGATATACTTCTAAATACATACTAACTTGATGGGATGGTATAATTTTCATCATCAGCTCCATTTTAAAGGTAATGAAACAGAAACTCTTACAGGTCATTTCATACACCCTGGTAGAGATGTAACTGCAGCCTGGCATCCACCTGTGCATAAGTCATCTGGCTTGGAAAATTTCGATGGGAGTCCAGCCCATGATTCTCATGACTCAAAAAAAATGGAGATATTTATTGTATAACTATTTCTGACAATATTAGAAGTATTATAAAACCAATAAAGACTTCCTTTGACCTAATTTTTTGTTTTATAGCTAACCTTTTGATCTTTTGGGGGTGCATTTAGGATTTATGAATTGGTATTTAATATATTAGTGGATTGGCAAAAGCAGAGAGAAAGCTATAGCATCGGCAATGTTGCTTTTAAGAGAAATTATTGTTCTTTCTAAAACTTATATAACTACAATTTTAATTGAGAGGAAAAATTAAAAGAGGATATTGCTACTTAAAGTCATATTATCAGTGGAAGAAATATTTAGCAAGTAAAAAATTCTAAAAACAATATAGCAATAATTTCTAAAAATCACCAAGTGATTTGGAAAGTATTTAGAATTATTAATTGATGATATTTGCATTATAAGTTATGAATTGTTAAGCAGATCTGAATAAATTATATCAGTAGATAATAGAAACTGGTATATATTTTAAATTATAATTTTTATTCTAGCTCTAAATTAGTGTAAGATTCCAAACTGGCTATAAAATACTTTCTCAGAACCTAAGGCTAAAAATAACTTAACAATGAAATTGTGTTCTAGCACTGGCCAGTTTTAATTATCCTCCTTGATTTTTAATCAATATTTGTTTAGAGTTATATGTATACACTCTCTCACTACGCTCACGCGCGCACACACACACACACACACACACGTAAAATTATTACTATTTCTCTCATCTTATCACTTTTGGGGTTCCACTTTTTATTTCTCCCTGAACTATATCCTTAATAACTATTTCATGAAGTGATAACATATACTTTTATTTCTTCTTAAATTACTGAATCATCTCATTCAGTAATAGTTCAGTTATTTTCTGCCACTACACTGAAAATATCTTTCCATGATTTTTTTTTTGGCCTCTTCTGTGTTATTAATAAGATTTCCTTCTATTTATTTGTAGTTTTGTAGGTAATCTCAAATCTTTCTGGATGTTTTATAAACTATTTGTTTTCAAAGTTTTACTGTTTTATCATAATGTGATTAATTATAGTTTTTTAACATTTTGCTCAAAACATGGAAGACTTTTAAGATCCATGTTTTCCCCAGTTCTGAAAAAATTTTTTCAAATATTGATTTTATTATTTCTGTTCTTTTCTCTGAAATTCCTTTTATAACTTTTACGTTGTACTTTAATTATTTGTTTCCTTTCGCATTTCATCTCTCTCTTCTGAAATGTGAGAAATTTCCCATTGACTGTCCAATTACTTTTTTAAACTTTTTTCTATAAATTCTGAGAGTTTCATAATCTCTCTTTCTGTGTAAGTTTTTCTTCTATCATAGCTTAATTATTTGCTCAGGAGACCTACATCATGTGTTTCTGTAATAATTTTAATGTAATTGTGTTAAAATCTCATTGAGGTTGAAGTTTCAAAATCTCAAGCTTTGGGGGAGTACATGTTATTTTTCAGTAACAATTGTTCCTTATTTACAGTGGATTGTTTCCTCTCTTACTTATAATATTTTAAATGGTCTCCTCTTGTCTGACCCAGGTGCTTGCTTTGCTAGGGACATTCCTGAACAACCTGACATGTTTTCCAAATATTTTTTTTCCTTTGATTCTGTTAGATGCTCCAACAGTTGGGATTTTCCTATATTATGTAGTTGTTATAAATTCCATTCTCAAATTTACATTTAGATCACATATTAATTTTCCAAAGGAAAAAAGATATTCTCATCTAGAACTAGTGGAAAACAAATATATGCTAAGACACTGAAAATCAAATGCAATTTGTTAAGTTCTGTCTCCCTGGAGTTGTAACCTTTAATTTTCTAGCTGTGTGGTAATGTCTCTCTCAAGTCCCCTTCTCATGCAGACCTGATAAGCCTCCATCCCTGCCATACCATCAGTTGCTGCCCCTACTGCTTATACAACATAGTTTTCTCTTCACTTCTAGATTCCTACAGGTTTTCTTCCTTTTATGTGTGCCTGGACAACTTCTGAAAATGATATATTTATTTTTGCTCTGAATCTTTTATTATTTATGTGGGATCTTTTATTATTTATTATTTCTGGCTAGCCTGGTTTACCACTTTGCCAGAATTAGGCAGATTTCTTTTAGCATTATTATTTCAAAGCAGATCTTCTTCTATACTTGGGTAGAAGCCATCCCTAATCACAGAATAATTTGCAACAAGGACTTAAACTTTCTGTAATAAAAGAAAAAGGACAAATACATACATATAAATGCAAAAGAGAATCAGATGGTGAGAGATGAGAGATACAGCTTAGCATGTCTGTAATTTTTTTCATACTAATGGGGACAGAACTACTTTGGGAGGACTGTGGCTGCCAAGACTAAATCTGTCCCAAGTGGGGACTTTCACAGGGAATCCTTACTGGCATAAGGTAAGAGTTAATTGGTGCTTTCAAAACAGGTAATTTATAAGAATCTTTTTGGGAACTTCTTAAAAATAACCATTCTTAGGGCCTGAAAATTCTTTCATGTATTTAACCAGACCTACAGTTCTGGACTATGACCAGCACTATGGGTGATTCAGTCCTGGTGGCTTAGGTATATTCAGCTGCTTGGGGAAACCACTGAGAAAGGGCAGACTTCAGAAAATAATAGTGGGGAAAGTGAAACTGGTTAGTAAAGTAATTTGATGTTTCCAATAAGAATCCTATTCTTTATCTAGATGAATAGCAAGGAACTTGAAAAAATCTCAAATGGGCAATATGATGTGCCAACTATAGCATCTAAGATTTATTTATCAACAGTACAAACTAAATATCTGTTTAATCCACTTAGAGGTTTTTTGATGAAGCGAGAATTAAATCAGTGGTTTTCAAATTATGACCTAAGAGATATATTTTGCATGTTGTTTATTTTTTCTATGGCCAGTGAACTTAAGAATGATTTTAAAGGATTAAAGGATGGAGGACAAGACACACACACACACACACACACACACACACACATACACACAGACAAAGCCCTAGTTTAGTTTCGAGGATCCTCCAAAAGTCTGCCCAAGGGAATCTGTCTTGTTTGTAAGAGATGCTGTATGCTATGGGGATGGTATTTTGGAGATAAAATGGAGCTTCTCACTTATCAGTCTGAGCACACTCACGTATTTCTGTAGCATTAATTTTGGCTGCCTCCTGTCACTCTCCATGGTACCTGGTGATCTAGATCAAGGACTCACTTAGTTTTAAATTATTCCGATATAAACCTAATTTTTCCTTCTGAACTTCCTCTATAAAGCTCTCAAAAATTATGGTAAAAATATATGATAACAAGAAATATTAAGCAAGTATCAGAAAGATAATGTGGGCAGTTATATTATAGTTATAATAATGGGATATGTAAAAGCATACAGGTTCACAGATTTGATGGAATACTTAACTTTAGTTCATGAGCCAGTGTCAGAATGGAGGCATGGGAAAAGGTTGGCTACACCAAGAAATAAAGTCATTTCACCCAAAGTGGTCAATGGATATTTCTCAGTTCATTAAAATGTTCCAACAGTATGTGACCTTTGGGGTTTTTATTGTCTTATTCACTGTCCACCTGAAGCCCTGACAGTTCCCATGCACTGTTCCCATGAGCTAATTCTGTAACTAGTAAGATGTTAGCTGAAGGAATGAATTAGCAGCAATGGAAATCAGAACCAAAAGGAGAATTCTCTCTGTGCTAGCAAATAGGAAGTCATTCCTGGACTATGCATTAAGATAATCAGTTATCTGATTAAATAAACATCATTGTTTATCTGCTGTATTTCTGGGCTTTCTAGAACAGGATTTCCTTTGTAAACTTGACAGTGGGTATTGCAAGGTGATCTGGAACATAGCAAGGTTGGCCACCACCTAATCTGATACTTGCTGTAAGTAATTTTACTCAAAGTTGAATTTGTCCTTAATATTCAAATCAATTTTAAGCTCCACCTTACACTGTTTGAGGGATAGAAATAATCTCTTCTTCAAAATCTGAAAACTCCTAGGTTTTTGGATTCCTTTCATTTTCAACCTCCAACCAGTCAATTCTTTACCAAGTTCATTTCCCCATTCTTGCAATACCTTGCCAAACAGGTAAGAAAGAGTTAACAGTAACGGTGTTACAGACTGTTTTCCAAATCCCGCTACCCAGAGCTAAAGACATAGTTAAGAATATTGTATACATTCCAAGTTTATAGTAGATGAGTTTTATTAAAGATTTTGTAACTAAATAACAGGGACAGTCAACCAACAGTCCTGCTGTAATGTATCTCTTTATTTACTGCATTCAAATAGTCAGGGTTACATATTGTGTATAAGAAATGTTTTATATTTTATTGCTACAATAATGTTGCAATTCAAGATAGCAGTGACTTATATAGGTCATGACAGCCAATGTCCCTGCTCTGACAATAATTACTTATTGAAATATCAGCAGTTTAGCTCTATCATGTTTTATATTTGATTTACATTAGAGATTGAAATAATTCAATCAGCTCTCAGGTCAGAATCCCTTCAACTGGTAACTCATTTGGTAAAACATTTTTTCAATTGTTGAAACATTTTTTCAACTGGTAAAACATTTTTATCATTTCAAACTACAATTGTAATTACTTTTTGAAAAATACTGGCATACCTGTCAATTATATAACATCAGAGAAACAAACTGTTACTGATACATGGTTACTTTAATATGCACTAAATTTCTTTGCATGTTTGTGTGTGAGTGTGTGGTACTGGGATTGAACCCAGAGATGCTGCCATCACCAGGCTTACATTCCTAAGCCTTTTGAAAAATATTGAGAGAAGATCTCACTAAGTTCCCCAGACTAGCCTCAAATTTATGATCCTTTTGCCTCAGTCTCCTGAGCAGCTAGATTACAGACATGTACAAAAGCACTTGGTTGGATTTTAGATATTCCTAAAAGGTGAAAAAAATGTTTTGCTTTAAATCTGTAAACACTAAGAACATTTATATTATAATTAGTAAAATAATTATTTATGAAAGGAGAGATAAAAATGTATTTATATATATTATGAGTACCAATTATACTAGATGTATTAGGTACACATGATGGAAATGTAGGGAAAAGTATTAAAAGATTTAATCAATTATTAATTTTACCTGAGAGATTAATGTTTTTCTTTTAAATTTAAAACATGTTTTGCAACATACATAGACTTCTGCTTTTGGTAAGATGCAAACCCAGACTTTCATATGGAATCAAGAGGAAGTCCTGTTGGATTAGTATGGAACATACTTCAAAGACTGCTGTCCTTATAAGAACAGGTGAAACTAGACACACACAGAAACCTATACAGAGGGGGAAAGGCCATGGGAAGCTAGAGGAAGATATTGAAGTGATAAAACATAAACCAAAGAACACCAATGCTTTTCAGAAATCACCGGAAGATAAAAGAGCCAAAGGAGTACCCTTGCCTAGAAACTTCAGAGAGAGTGTGCTCTTACTAAACTCCAGATTATACAAGAATAAATTTCTGTTTAAAACCATGTAGTTTATAGTACCTGTTTGTGGAGACTTAGGAATGAACCTAGAACATATTGGAAGGCAAGAGAGTTTGAAAAACATGGAACTGAACATCCACCTAATAGAAGGGGTAAATATCCCAAAATGATAATTTTAGAAGACTCATAAAACTGATAAATCTTTTATACAACTAATGAGGGAAAAAGGCAGAAACAAATGATTTCAGGAATAAAATGAAGCACATAAACACATGGAATGTTATAATAATATAGGATAATGAATAATTCTACTACCAGATATTTTAAATCAAATGTTAGAAGATGCCCAGAAAATAAAATGACTAAGCAATGGAATATGGGGAATAACTATACTCATGAAAGACATTAAAGCAGTAATCAAAGACTTACCATAAAGAAATCTCCATACATCAGTTAGTGGGGAAAATAAGAATATAGGCCAACTTAGAAGAGGAAGTGTTAATATTTTCCAATTTATTTTTGGAAACTTATACACCAAAATCTGATAACAAAAGTATGAAAAATTCTAAGAAGTTGCACATCAATATTAACTACAAAAATAATTAAAATTTTAATTTCTTGACAAACATAATCTAGGAATATATACAACAAAGAATGCTACAATATGACTAAAATAATTATTATAAAACTGCAACATTTAATATTAAAAATCAATTCTTGTCTTTCACATAATTCTCAGACAAAAAAATCAAATGTGGTCATCTCAAAGAAAACTTAGAAAACTGAAAGCAGAAGGGGATTTCCTTTATCTTATTGTTTTTTATAAGAAATTCCAAGAAACATCACGTTTGTGAAATACCGAAGTAGTTCCCTTTGAGATTACACTAATGAAATTTTTGACATCAGGAATAAGGAAAGAATGGCACCATAACCTTATCTATTTAACAGTTCTTATGACTTTTCTCAGCCAAAGAAAGGCAAATACCAAGGAAAAGTGGTACATGCAGCTTCCAAAGGAAAAACAGCAGCTCTAAAAAGATGCTGTGTAAGTAGAAAATCTCAATAGATCTACAAATAAACTATTAGAATCAATAAGAGATTTCGGTAGATACAAAATCAGTACACAGACATCTATTACACTTTTAAATATCACCAATCAAGTGCTCAAATATACAAAAATTATACAAATTACAATAATACCAAAAGTAAGCTACATAGAAACAAGTGTAATAGAGGATGTATAATTCTCTGGGAAAATGATGCTTTTTTGAATGACACTGAAACACAGAAATAGAAGATATTCTATGTTCATGGTTTATAAAAACCAAAATAATTAATGTATATACCCACAAAAATCTGATTTAAAATATAGATATTTATTTTTATGGCACTTGACAAGCTGATTCTTAAATTCATATGGAAATATTATGGCTACATGTTAAAGAGGAAAATGGGCAACTATGCTCAAATAAATACTATATATTTATACTTATAGAAGTGAAGTTTGACATTGCCAATCAGATAGGCAAATATCCAATATAATGGCATAGCAGGCCACAATACTGATAGGCTTGTATTTAGGTACTTTTAATATGAAAAGTTAGCCTCATTTAAAAAATAAATTTTGCTAAGAAAATATCTCACACCATATAAAATATAATTCCTGTGGTTTGAAGACTTAAATATATAAGACAAACTTGCAAAACTTTCTACATATATTAAATAAAATCAATTTGTGATTTCAAAATAGGGAAGTATTTCTCAAACAACATAGAACTATTTTTGTTTATTTTTAAATTGCTATATAAAATTATATGTAATCACTGTGTTCAACATGATGTTTTGAAGTATCTATAAATGTGGGCTAGTTAAATATATCTAATTAACAAATGCATCACTTCACGCAATTATCATTTTTGTGACAGGAACACTTAAATATCTACTCTTCAAAAATGCTAATGTTAAAAAAAAACAGTTTCGACTATATAAAAATGAGAGATATTTCATCATCCACAAATGCCTTAAAGAGTGAAAAGATAAGAAGAATGAACTAACTTGACTAGTTTGCAAGGAAAACTAAATGCTTAAAACCCAGAGAAAACATACTCAACCTGTTTTTAATGGATTTGAGGATTTAAAACACATCTGATAGTAGGGAAAAATACAAAAGTCTTTCAGTTATTAGTCTATTATCATGTTTTAAATACGGATAAGGTATAATGTCGTACAACCTAAGGCATTTGTAGAGATGTATTGGGAAGCTGGGGGAGGGATAAGGGTGGGAAATTAGGTGGGGCTGTTGGGGGTAAATCTAATTTTCAGAATTTATATGTATATTATTTCATTAGAAGCTTATTTAATTGCTCAACAAATAAATTTCTGAATAAAAAATTTTTTAAAAAAGAAAGTAAAATAAATATTATACTAAACTGTAAAAAACCAAAAAAGTTTGGCCAGAACGAAAATGAACCCAAATATACTAATGGTGAGAATATAAATTGATTTAAGCACTCTGAAGAATAAATTGTCATTATTTGGTAAAGTTAAGGAGATGTATATTTATGTCTATATATCTGTATCTACAAACCAGCCATTTAATTCACGTGTGTATACCTTAGAAAAAGTCTTTTCCATATTAACAGCTTCATTGGTGAATTCAGGGCTGTTTTTAGTTGCTAAACTATAACTGACCTAAACCAAGTGACAAATACTTAAGTAATAGATCAATTTTACACATTGTTGCATAATGTAAAATTATGTTTTACTGAAATAAATGCATCATGATCACCTAAAGCACCATGTACTAATTTCACAAACATAATGTCGAATAAAACATAAAAGTATACATACATGCAGTGTTGTCACGTTTACATCAAGTTTACAAATAAGCAAATTAAATTACATAATTTGAGAATCCGTTTACTTTTGTGAAAACAATTTTTAAAGAGCAAAAAACTATTTTTGCAAATTTAGACGAGAGCTACAATTATGATACAGAAATTTAAAAGGAATTTGAAGGATATCACTATAGTTTCAGCCAGGCCCAATAGCACACTCTTGTAATATCTGCTGCTCCAGATACTAAGGAAGGAGGGTCCCCAGTTCAAGTCTAGCCTGGGAAATTTAATGAGCTCCTATCTCAAAATGAAATAAAAAGGCTGAGACTGTAGCTTCGTGTAAGAGTGCTTGCCTGCCATAGGTGGGGCCTTGTATACTTGTATCACACACACACAAAAAAAAGTAGCTTCAGAATTATGTTAAAACTGCAAAAACATAGTTTAGTTATATTTTGTACATGACAAATTAAACAGCCTAAATGAAAATTAAAAAGGATTCCTAAAGATATAAAAACAGAAGTTTTTTTCTAAATGCCATGTTAATAATTTAAATTATTAAATGAAAATAGTGATTTGAAAATAAAGTGATATACTTGCGTGTTAGAATGGACAAAATGATTGACTTTTTTCTTTGCCTTCAACTATTTTGTTTTGCTAGATATTTTTTGAATAGGTATCTATGCTATTTTTTGAAAAAAAAAAGATAACCATCCCCAAACAACTATCAGGTCAGCCTGTTTTCCCAGGGTAGTTTCTCTTAAACTTTATTGTTACACAGGGATCACCTTGGGATCTTGTTAAAGTGCACATTGAGTCTGTAAGTCACTGGAACCTGATATTCTAACAAGCCATTTTGCTAGTTAAAGGCTTAGGTTTTGAGGAGCAGGACTTAAGGGAGGTGTGGTATTTTCTCAATTGAAACTCATTTGGTAAGTGAAGTGACCATGGATTTATCACTCAGCTGGGACACAGTTGGGAGTGAAAATGGAGCTGTTATTAATAATTGTGCTAAGACACATGGCATAAACCAGAAAGTCCCCAACAAACTTAGGACATCTGTTCTTCCCAGCTTTGAGTAATAATGATCTTTTAGAATTTAGGATGAGACATTCCAGGAAATGTATACCCCCTCAATAACACAGCTAACATTGTGCTCAAAGAGAACCAACTTGAAATGCATACAAGTGTTCCAAAGAAAGGCCTTTGAATCAGTGAGTGGAGGCTTAAATTTTGTAAAATGCACAGTGGAGAAAAAGTTATGCCCCAGTTGAAGTGGGTGTAAATTTCCCATCTGCTGCTAGCTAGACAGTCTGGACCCAGATTCTTCTTGCTCCTGAAATACTTGTAAGACGTGGTCTTATTCCATTTTAATGATATCATCTGTACTTTTGGTATGAGATACTGCATTGTTTTATTTCTTATGCATTTGTATTTTTCGGTCTTAAAATTAATCTGTTTCTAACTACTGTTCCTTTTTCTATGACTTTAAAATTACCTACAATTCAGTCTATTAAAGCAGACCAATAATTGTCCTTGCCTAAACAAACTCATAATTTTCAGATATCATACTGAATTGCTTGTGTTTTTGGTAAGTAACTCATAATGTATTTTGGAAAACATTTCTTTAAGATGTTTTCATTCTCAGTATGAGTTTGAAAATTGGGTGTTGGAGTTTTCAATTACTTGATGCATTTATAAGGTACTTTGTTAAAAATATAAATATTAAAGGCAGCGACCTGAAGTTCAAAGGAGAAAATATGAACAGCAGCAAAAACAACAGAAAACTGCATTTTGTAACGTAAAATTGAAATAACATTCAGGTAATCTGAAATAATGCCAATGGAAACGAATGTATGATTTTCATACTTAGAAAACTCATTTACATAAAATCCTTTAAAATGACATTAGAAAATAAAAGGGGTTAAAATATGGCAATCAGAATTGAAGTGAAAGAGCTAAGGTTCTTTTTGGTTGAGTCCCCAGACTTTTTCTATCTTATCTGCAAAATGTCACGAATGTCAGTCAAGAAAGTTTTTCTGTCAGTGTCAATATCTCTATTCATTTTCAAATGAAATGCTTTTATGTAGTAGAGGTGAATATTTTGGTTCTAAATAATTAAAACGTTTTTTAAAATAACTTTCAATACTGAAAGAACCTTAAATTTGAGGTATGATTTTTTTGATAATGACATATGGTTTTCAGGAAATTAGCAGAGACTGACATTCTAGAAAAACAAAGTGAGTGATTCATACCCCAGCAAAATCTAATATCACTTCCAGGATATTAGATACTTCATGTGCCGAGTTAGTCACAGATTTTGGCTTTCCTGCAAGAGGCACTGCCGATGTTCTTAGTGATTTTGTTTTTTTAATTCTAACAAATACTTGACAATTTATTCATACATGATGAATTGATAATGAAATAGCATTATCACATCTGAATCATTTATTCTTCATATAACTGACATAGAGACTTGCCTTTGGAGAGTTTCTAGACTAACTCCTAACAAACACATACACAACTCTTCTCTAAGATATACCATCATGTGCTTTCAACTTTGCACAGTGATTGCCAGGAACTGGGGAAATTCTACCTAGAGTCATGTTTTTGGATGCTTTTATCCATTCCATTCAATTTAACACATATATTTCAAACTTGTTCTCATGGCCCTGTGGTAACTGTGAAGGATCAACACAACAACAAAATACAATCTCTTTCCTCAAAGAGCTTGGGATGACAGGACAGTACACATCACAACGGAGTTTGACAAGTGCCATAAATGTAACAGAAATGGGATTCTAGGAGGGAAAGTAAAAGGAGCTCCACTTCTGACACCTTTAGCTAAAATCTTCTTCCCCCTAACATATTTACTTTCCATCTAGTCCTCTGTTTTGGACCAGAAGAAATGAAACATCCCTCCTGCACAACAGGTCCTTAAGTATCATTGTTGCTATTGTGCGTTGGCTTCCTTGTTTGACTTTGTCTTCTGACCTAAGTACACTTCCATGTCACCGTCTCCTACTAAAGTTCATCAACTGTTTTTCTTAGAACAAAAGAAGTAAGCACCCTATTTGTAATCTTCTGATAACACTTAAGATTCTTCTTGAAACATTGCCAAAATAAAAATGATGCTGCTATGTCATGATGTGAATTGTTTTAATTTTATGAATTCCTTTGATGATCTTATTATTTTTTTGGTAGTTAAGGGCATATGTTGTATTCACATATGTTTTCCCTCTTCTTTTTTTTCTATGTGAAACAAGTCCACATAAATGCAGCAGATATTTTCATTTTGTTTGCTTTATTCTAAAAACTAATTATTTATTCCTATTAAAGCATGGCACTTGTTACAATCTGTCCAGATATTCTGCATGTAAATTCTGATAGCAAACTCTAACTCTTCTATCAGATTTATAATTGATTACCATTACTTATATTTTCTTCCATATTATTATATTTTATATAATGGTGAGAGTATATATTAGTCAGATTTCTTCCAGCAAACATTTTAACTCTCCTATCAGATTTAGAGAGTTGATAACATTTCATGTATTTTCTTCCAGGCAATAATAACAGTGCTGACCAATATAAAGCCAAGAACAGGATCTATAAATCTGGTGCAAAATAAAATAAATGTGTTCAGGGAAATGCTTACTGACTATTTCTGAATAACCTGCTCCAATCTAGGATAGTGTCTCCTAAAAGGGCCCCTAAGACTAATTGAAACTAAAACACCATTAAAGATGCAAGCTACTTTTGGGTACTTGTCCACTTCCTTCATATTTTATAAATGTCTGGTCTCCATTTGTTTGGGTTTTTAAAAAACAACATTTAAAATTAAAAGAGATTTAATTGACAGATAATGTGCTTTTTGTCATGTACAACATGATGTTTTGAAGTGCATATATATTATGGAATGTTTAATCTAGCTAACTGTAACAAATGCATCACCTCACACAGTTCTTGTTTTTGTAGTAAGAGAATGTATTTCTCCCACTATAACAAATATCACAGACAATAAACTCATAAAGAGGAAAAGGTTTATTTTGGTTCATAATTCTGGAGGTCCCGGTCCATGATATTTGGAGCCATTGCTTTTGGACCTGTGGAGAAGTAGCCTGGCATGGCACAAGCATGTGGTGGTGTAAAAACCTCACTGACCTCATGACCAGGAAGAGAGGAAGCCAGTCAGCTTCCCACTATCAACTTCCAGGGCTAACTGAAAGAGTCTCTCCAGGCCTCACCTCTTAAATGTTCCGCCATCCCTCAATAGCCTCATTGGGGACCAAGCCTTTATCACAAGGATGGATGTCTTTGGAGACACTATAGCACAGCACATCACAAACACTCCGCATTTTTCAAGTTTAAGATAGGTTTCTATCTTGTTATTCTACGTTTAGAGCATGGAATTTATAAAATATGAAGGAAGTGGACAAGTACCCAAAAGTAGCTTGCATCTTTAATGGGTGTTTTGGTTTCAATTAGTCTTAGGGACCCTTTTAAGAGACACTATCCTAGATTGGAGCAGGTTATTCAGAAATAGTCAGTAAACATTTTCCTGAACACATTTATTTTATTTCACACCTGATTTATAGATCCTGTTCTTGGCTTTGTATTGGTCAGCACTGTTATTATTGCCTGGTAGACCCTGCTCTGATTCACCTCATTATTTTCTCTTTGGTATTTATAACTAAAAACTTCTCCATGGAATACTGTTTTCTTTGCCTCTCCAGAATGACTTTGGACTTAATATTCTTAAAACTGGTGCTACTGGGGCTAGAGAGGTGGCTCAGTGGTAAAACATTTGCCTGACATGCACAAAGACCCAGGTTTGATCCCCTGTACCACATACATTGCAAAGTGGAGGAAAAACAAAAATGAATTAAAAAAATAAAATTAACCTTTCTTTTTCTCATTCTGTGCTTAAAGAAAAATAAAGGAAAATAAAACCCTGGTGCTCCTGTGTGTGAATGGACCTCAATTGTCAGTCTCTTCATAGTCATGGCCCCAAAATTATGAATGGCAATTGTAACAATTTTATTCAAGATGTGTGAATATTTGATATTTGACAAGCACCTTCTTAACTCTCATATGGATATTTTCATTTGATCTTTATAACAAATCTGTGAGGTAGATATATTATTATTTTAGTGAGCAAAAGGAAATATTACTCAGTTCTGGCACAAGTATTTGTTTCACTGTTTTTTAAGTACACTATTTTGAAGCAATGTGACTGTCATCAAGATCTTGCACATGCCATTTACATTTTTTTTAAACTGAACGATTTCACATGGACCCCAATTGCCTCATTCTCTCCAGTTGGTAGCAATTGCTAAACTCGGGTTCAGAAATTCATTCTTTCTGTACTCAGGTAACTGTTCTGCCTGGCAATGCTCCAACCTTAAGGTGCTGGATCTGCCACTTTCTCTAACTCCTCATCTACTCTACCTCTACACTGGGGTTTCAAGAGCATCTCCTTCCTCCAGAAGTTTCCAGGAGATAAATTCCCTTTATGAATATGACAAAAACAAAACAGCAGTTAAGTTTTTCTGCTAACATTCTACCATCTGTTCCAAGGAATGGAACTTGCTCTTCCTTGTCCTTCCTGTTTTGAACCTAGCAAAAGTGTTCATTTTGTTGTTTCTTACATATTTTTTAAGGCTCAGAACTTATTTTATAAGTCTTCCTGGCAAAGGTACAGTTTCATACAACTTTTAGGTTTGCATCTGTGTTCAAGAGCTTTATTCCCTTTTTTCTGCTTCCTAAATGTGTAATCGCTACAGAACCCTCCAAAGTCACAGAACGTTTTTTAGTAATATAACATTTTCTTCTCTTGTGACATTTTTCTTTTTTACAAATCCTCTAATCATGCAATTCCCAACCATTTTTCTGTATATTTTTTCCTTAAGACACAAATAAACAAACATAAAACAATCATGATCAGGTACTTGGATTAGTATGTCCAGTCAGAATTGAAGGGAATAACTATAAATATATAACTATTCCACCCACCACTCCTCTCTGTTCAAACTAAACTAACGATGTGATATTTTCTTTCTAAAGTAGTACATTATTCTGTTAGATTTATTATTTCTTGGCAATTTCTCTTTCTCTGACAATGAATAATGATTTTTTTCACTTAACTGAAGAGTAATTATAAGCCTATATGAAAATGAATCTACAAACAGTCCTGACAAAACAAATACATGATATTCTAATATAGTTTAAAGCAAAACAACAGAGAATAGTATAGGGATGTTAACCAATTCTTGTTTGTATCATACTTCTTCAAAATACCCTCAACCAAGGCTATGGCATTATCACCAATGACATGACACATTACATTATTTGTAAGGTTAAATGTTAAAGATATAGGTACTGTTCAGAATTATATCAGATAAAAAGTTTTTAAAAATGAACTAATAGGCAACACAGGGCAAGGGGTTATATGGCTCTTTCCCATTCATGCCAAACATAGACACAGCTGAAATCTGTGGGAAGGATTTAAACTTTTACCTGTCAAAGAACCAGGGATCTGGTTTGGAACAAGGTGATTTCATCAAAACTTGGATTAAAGAGTCTTTTCCTACCTCCACTCCTACCCCTACTTAGAGATTTAGGTGCATGTCAATCAGATACACCATGAGGCCCTTCTGCTAGTTAACTGAGATCACTACAATAATCTCTTTTAAAAATTTTTTTATTGTTGTATTATAGTTGTACATATTGTCACATGTCATATATGCACATAATGCAACAATATAATTTGGCCAACACCCCTCCAACATTTTCCCACCCTCCTCCCAGCCCCTGGTCCCTGGCCTCTCTTTCTGGGGTAATATTTATTCTAATATACCCAAGTATTTTTGCATAGTTCTTATACTTATGAAAAACATGTTCTTTTAATACATGTCACAATAGTATATACAATGACATACTTATAAAAGCTTATAATATCTCTCTCTGTCATCAGGGACTCCCTATTCTGTCTCCCCACTCTGCTCTAGTGAGTGAGTATGAATCTAATTTCCAAGTAGACATTGAGAACTTTATGATTTGGTTACGGTTTATCTTTCTACAACCTTTAAACAATTTCCCATCAACTTTTAAAAGTTTCATTTCATATAGCTTACTTTCTAATTACTCCAAACTTTTTTCTTCAACATGAACACGTACATAGTAAACCACGAAAGATAGAAAATGGTAATAAATTGGACTCCATCAAGTTTAGAAAATATAGACAAGCCACAAACTGGTAAAATACATTTATAAAACATATCTGATAAAATCCTCATATTTGATATTTATATAAAGAACACTTAAAATTCCACAATAAGAGAAAAACCTGTATTTTAAAAATGCATAGAAACTTTATTCAAACATTTTTCCAAAGACAAATATATGAATGGAAAAGCATGTAAAAATGTTCGATAAGATTGGTGAATAAGGAAATGCAAATTAAAACCACTTGAATGTATCTTTCTCTAAGATATAACACTAGAAAAGCCAAATTTTAAATTTCCAAATATACCAAGTGTTGGTGTGGATACATAGTAACTAAAATTCCCATATATTGCTGAATGAAAAGGCAAAATGGTATCACCACTTTGGAAACAGTCCTATAAAATTAAAACTTCATTCATAATCAAGGTAAGTATTCCCATTCCTAGACATTATTCAAGATAAATTAATACCTGTCTATGAATTTGCAAAACAACTCAAATGGCCAAGACCTGGCAAATATATAAATAATGTATTGCATGTCAATTAATTGAAATTTTACTTAGCGATAAAAGGAACAAAATTTGGGTACGTAAAGCAGATTCATATCATAATTGGTTCATTATTATAATTGTTAGGCTATTTGAAGGAAAAAAGATAGAAAAGAGTCCCAACAGCATGATTGCATTTGTGTTCATAGTGAAGGGAAAACTTGTGCAGACAAGCTGTCAGGATGGGTGGAACAGACTGATCATAGCTGACAGAAGGGCACATGTGGGAGCAATGTAACTTTTCTGTAAGTAGCTCATGGTTACAATCACTATAATGCATTTGTCAAAACTCATCTAATTCATCTCTTAAAATGAGTGAATTTTATTGTATGAAATATATGACTATAGATATAATGAAAATGTTACAATTAAATAAAGAAAAGTTTAAGTTATGGAATCTACTTCTGTCTCTTCACCAGCTGTGTTTTAAAATTGTTATCACTTATCCTCGTGTATTTCAGCTAGAAAATGATAATTGTTCCTGTCTTTTTTGCCCCATTTACCTTACAAAATCCTGCCATAATTTTAAGGTAATGTATCTTCCATGAACGTGCCTTATAGACTGTACACTATCTCTTCAAGCATGGTTTGATTATTGTGTAATATGTGTTTAATGAGTAGTTGAATAAGATGCTTTGGGCTCTGTTTGCGCTTATAGGAAAAAAATGGATATGTGGCAACCATTTCTTCCTCTCACATTTAGAAAACTTCTCTGTATTATAACCAAAAGCATTATTTCAGAATACCTTCATCTCTAAATAACTGCTATCATTTCCTTTCACTTGATCTTGTTTTATAACGCCGTCCTATTTCTAATGTTTATCCCTTGGATGGGAGTGTCTTTTGCTTTCTCCCTGAGTCACCAACATCTACTCTGCTGCCCCTTAAAGTCCAAAGAGCAGGGCGGGGCGGAGTGGCTCAGCAGTAGACCACTTGCCTGGCATGTGTGAGGACCCAGTGTATAAGCACCACTTATACAACCAAGTGGAGGAAAGACAAAAACCAATGAAAAGAAATAATTAACTCTCTGTCTCTTAAGAAAGAAAGTTCAGAGGGCAAATGTCAAGACCTACGGACAGGTATCATAGCAGGTTTAGGAGCTACAAAGACGAATAGAGAGTTTTTGTGCATTTGTCTTTTCATGGAATTACTCCTACTACCCTTTCTTTTCTAGTCCACTGCCATAATTTTTTTCAAGAGAGAGAAGGACAGTAAGAGAAAGAGACAGATAGAATCAATTTTTTTGAGTTTTTCACATGGCTTTCATTGCTCTGACACTCAGTTGTGTACGTGGTGCTGGGGTTTGAACCCGTGTACTTGTGCATGCCGGGCAAGCGCTGTAACTGCTGAGCCACTGCTCCAGCCCCTGCCATAATTTTTTGATTAAGCTTATTTTATTTTTGCCATGTCCTCTTAGTGGGAGCCCCATATAAAATAATCTTCCTGATGGTCACACACTGAACTAAAGAATCTTTCTGATTACCCCATTTTTCTGTTAATTTTTTTTTCAGGGAATTCCCCCCCTAATGATTGATGCAGAATGATCCAGTAGAAAGGAAACCATATTTCAATCAGATAAATCAGTTTTAATCCTGACTCCTACTGAATGACTGTACACAAGTAACTAACACCCTTGCTGAGCCTCAGTTTCTTATTTTTTTAAAACCAATGATAATATATCTTATAGCCTTACAATTTGAAGATCAATAAACAGCATTTGCTACTCAAAAGTAAAACTTGTATAAATATGAACAATCATTTAAAATCTTGGCCTGGTTTATACCTCTGACTAATTCTTAGGTTCAGACTTCTGCTTTAGAGGTATTATGTTTTCTATACCAGCAGCAAAACTACAGCACACAGTGAATGTCCTGCATCTCAGCTCAAGAGCTTCTTAAGATCCCAGGGATCTATATACAAAAAATGAAGTGGCAGTAATCAGCAGTAGTATAAGACAAACTTTAAAAAAAAAGGCTTTCGAAGCATTATCTGCCTATCTTGAAATTTTCATTCTGTATATACTCATAGTGAAAAATGCAGTTCACATTTAAATTAAAATTGATTTTGTGAAGTAGTGTAACTCTCCAGTCTTACATTTATATTGTCACATTATCACATTTTTCTTTTAGTCTGAATACACGTTTTATATGTATGTGTACAGATATATCTTTACATAAATATTGTTAACAAACTTATGTGTGTACAGACATACTCTGCTGCATCTCTGTGGACTTAATGGAACACATTTAATTGCTTGTAAGACAGTGTGTCTTTATTGAGTGGTGTGTGTGTGTGTCTGTCTGTCTGTCTGCTTGTCCTTGGGGATGACTAGGCAGGAAATGATGGGGAATGATGAATGAAGACTGAGCAAATAGGAGCTATGAGAAAAGCTCACAATTATATAAACTCAATCTCTCACTAGAAACGGCTTTCAAAGAAACTAAATTTCCTTACATATTTACCTAGTGTTAAGATGCTTCCTTCTGTAAGTCTCATTCAATAGAATGCAGAATGAAATGTCATATTAATATCTTTGGATTATTTCCGTTTAAATAGTTCAGTCATTCAAAGGGTACTGAAGATGATTACCTTCTTTGTGGCAAAGAAAATGGAGTTGATTGTGAAGAGTGAGCACCTTCTCCATTGATGACTGTGAAGAGGTTGTTCCGGAGAGAAAAAACAGTTACAGGAGACACAGTAATTGGATGAAAAGATAGAAGGTGTTTATTACACTCTTACAACTTTCAAGAGTAGGTTCTGGAGTTTAAGGTAGAAACAGGACAACCAGCTTTACTGTTTAGCGGAACACACTCCTA
This sequence comes from Aplodontia rufa, assembly GCA_004027875.1. Taxonomy (NCBI): domain Eukaryota; kingdom Metazoa; phylum Chordata; class Mammalia; order Rodentia; family Aplodontiidae; genus Aplodontia; species Aplodontia rufa. Next base: position 27,187 of record PVKS010003547.1, read on the forward strand.
TTTTTAATAGGAAAGAAAAAACCCTAATCCGCAAACTTGTAAGTAGCACTCCGTGTCATCCTTTTTATCTACGAACCTTCACTAGAACTTTGTCAAATTACACTCTCATGGCAACTCTCAAAGACTCAGTTCTTCCAGCTTTTAGGTTTCTCTTTTCCCAAACAGATTCTTTCTTCCTTGATGCAATGTGAATTTGCTTTATAGACAATTAGAAAAACAAACAAAACTGATCATAAATAAAATTAAACATAGAAACAAGTATCTTGTGAGACTGAATTCATGAGACATATTAATCATAGATAAGTAAATCTATAAACTGTATGACAGGCATGGATCGCATAAACGAGTGTGCTAGATACAGAGACAGAGATGAAGTGGCACTTAAAATTCATGATACTCTGAACACACCTGAGGCATGTAATATTCAAGATGTATGACACATTCATGAGGCTTATGAAACTACTGCATAAGTTCATGAAAGTGCTTGGCCAACCATTGAAGTCACCCCTTCTGAATCTGTCATGTACAACTGGTCAGCAAGGCTGGCTCAGCATACTTCCACCTGTCTCTGACTGACAGAATATATCGAGAACTCACATACATTCTTTCTATCCTCCTTGTACGCTGTCCTAAGAGCACCGTCTTCCCTATGTGCTTTTCCCTTGGCTTCCACTGTGTGCTTTGTACATTTATTTACTATTCTGTGTTAGCTGAAAATCTCCATTTGGTCGGTGAGTCTTTCTGTTCCTTGAACTCTGAGATGCGTTTCCTGGCGGTCTCCAAAGAGGAGGCCCATGCCTCACGGTAAATCCCCACCCTAGAGCTCACATTCTGATAATGCTCTAGGCAGCCCTGGTCTCCCCAAAATAGCAATGGGAGGTTTACAATGGTATTTGTGAGTTCCTGCATTCGTCTGATGAGAGAAAAATGCACAGAAGAGCTTGCCAGAACCTTCCATCTGTCTGTACCCAGAGTATGCAGCAGCCTTGCTGTGGTTGGATGGAGCTGGTTGAGCTTTCTTCAGCTGGCACATTGTCACCCGCCAAGCACCTGTGTGGACTCAAAACAAAAACCCCAGCATACCACCTGCATTGCTTTGGCTCAGCTTTACCACTCAGTTTTACTTTGTCCTTAATTCTCTCTTTTTCTCTCTACAGTATGTAACTGTTAAATCTTCTCCAATGTGTAACTATTTTGTCAATATTTTTCTCTACTTCATCATCTGTCTTGGTTTTGTCTAATGAAGCTGAACTTCAGTAACCACTGCTAAAATATTGCTGACACTGGGGAGAGTACAAGACAAAAAAAAAGAAAGAAAGAAAGAAAAGGCTGTTAAATCAAGTGGAACCCAGATGCTACACAGCCTTTTATTATATCCATTTACTTTTGTTTACTTATATGTGTTGTTTGCCGTTGCCACAATTTGAACATTTATTAGCTACTAAATAATATTTAAAGCCATTAGTAGCAAAATTCTAAAGTTAGCTACCAGCTTAATTCTTTTCTCTTTTTTCTGCTTCCTTTCTACTTATGATTCTTCATCTCCTCCACTGCACATACTGCTCATTTCTAAATGTTTCTTTATTCTCTTCTAAGCTCCTCTGCTTTTTGCCTTCTTACATTCCTGCCCACATTTCTTTCTTTCTCTTTCTTTCAGCTTTCAAATATTGGGTTCTTTCTTTCTAAATGTGCTGCTTATAGTACTAAGGCAAGTTCCTTTATATGTTGCCTGGTTTGAACTCCTAAATGACAAAACAAAAAAGAACAAAAAGAAGTAAAAGTAAAATATATATATATATATATATATATATATATATATATATATATATATAGCACTTATACAAATCCCAAAGAAAATTTAAAAAAAGATTAAGTGGAAAATCCTGTCTTGTCCTTTTCTTGCAATTTGTGTTCTAGACAAAAAGTGAGATCTGTTTACAGATCATGCATTTGGGTAGGTAGAATTGATCAGCCCAGATCAAGTTCAAACAAGATTATGAACATCTTTTTCAGTTTTAAACACTTCAGTGATAGATTCCTGTGTTGATATGCAAAAAGTTATTATTTTAAGAAATATCCTTTCTGTGAGGATCAGGAAGGGAAGTAAAGCACAACAAACTTAGCTCTACACATGTTAAAAATCGTTGGTCCTAATAATGGTAATTTACCCCTAAATACAAAGCCACTAATTGCTGTGCTTTAGTGGGTGTTTTTCTAAGAAGTTTCTTTGAAAGTGATGATAACAGCTGCTGATTGTATTTTAAGTCTAGGCTTTGGTCAACTTGTTAATCAGGAGGTACAGCTGGAAAAACTGGAAATGAGGCAGTTTCCTTGGGATGTCTTTTAGAACTTCATTCCTCGTCTTCCTGTGCGGTGCTTTAATACCACACAACCACCACCTTGAACATTTCTCTCTCACCACAGCTTCCAGGAAGGGCAAGATGTGCATTGCTGTTTACATGATGATTGAAACTCGTGTGCTGCTTCATGGCACATTAGCATGTGGGTCTTGATCACTAAATAATTTGGTGTTTCAGCACCCACCTGCTGAGAAGTAGATGTTGTCTTTTGCAGCAACATTTGAGTTACAGCCAAAGGTTCAAAATCAGATCAGGAACCTATGCATGAGCATGGGAAAAACAATTGTGGCACCAATAAAGTAGAAAATAATGGGCAGTGAGCTTCCCAGTGAGTATGGGATGTATGATTTACCAGAAAAGTTGTCTTCTCTGATAAAACAAAATCCTCTATCAAATTACCAGCTAAGTTGTGGATGGGTACACTATTTCCTCCCTCTACATATCACCCTGTATGGGTACTTGGGTATTCTAACAGAGTATTTTTCAGAAAGTTCAATGTAGAAAATACAGGATTTGGAGAAAAATGCATCAAAATCTGATCTTAGTTTGCTATTTATTAGTTGGACAACTTGGGAAATTAATCTTTTTGAATGTTACACTTTTAGTCCAATAAATGAGGGTAATCTATTTCATAAGATTTTTAAAGGATAACAAATTCAATAATTAATATAAAATGAGTTTGATACATAAGAAAATGAAATTATCTTTATCAATAATTCTTTCTCTAATTATTCAGAATCTTATTGAGAGAAACTTGGTACAAGATATATGTGTGTGTATGCACATGTATATACATACATACACATTCAGTGTATTGCTAGTGTGTTAAATTGTGTTGAAATTTTCAGATAATTATCATAGAAAAGCACACATTTAATTAAGTTTGTATCAGTGCTACCACCCATTCTCTGGATTCCACCCGTTCTCTGGATTCCAGTGATAAACATCCTTCCAGGGGTCTTGCTTTGTTGATTACCCCCTCTTCTTTTTCATCTCTCTCTTTCTAAACATTTTTAAAAACGTCCATTCTGTTTTAAAATAAAACATTTAGTTTTAGGTTTTTTGTCTCTTTCTTTGTATATTCAAACTTCTTGAAAGTTATCCACATCATTTCTTAGGCTTCATGTTCTTCTGCAAGAGTCCATGAACAAGCTCAGGCCTACATACCCAGCTGACTTCTGGGCTTTTACTATCAGGCCTGAGGTCCCTCTGCTACTCAGATAAAACTCATCCCCTCCTTTGTTCTCTTTGCTCTTCTGCAGCACTCCTCCTTACTTCAATTAATGGATACCCCTGATAACTCTATTCCCAGATCCATAAAGATACTCATCTTTGATTTCTCGCTTTTTTACTCTTTACTAATATTATCACTAAGTATACTTGATCCAGCCTTCAAAATATCTCCTAGTTGTCTCCAATACTCGTTTAAATCTCCATCATGTAGTTACTACTCTAGCCCTTACCTCTCCCCGGGTCTTTATAAAGGGCAGACTTATTTCCTACTTTATAATGATCAGAATTAAGTATTACCACAGTTTTTCTGTAACTTTGAGTCCCTACCCACACCTTGCACCAAAATTACTACTTAGCTAAATAAATAATATTCTACTTCAGCTAAATGCCAGGACGTCCTTATTGTTTCCATACATCTATTAGCAACTCCTTTCAGTTCCACATTTACAGTATTGCTTGAGACCAGGTACTGATGATCATTGTGCCCACCACTACCATCCCAGTCCCTTTCTTCTCAGGACAACTATGAAAGCTCCTCACAGTGCTGCCTGCTTCCATTCTTTCCTCTCCAGCATTACAAAGGTCAATAATCTTATAAAAATCATAAATCAGATTGTTTTATAACTTTGGGGAAAAAAATGCCCAGGGCTTTTCTTGTTATTTGCCTTGTACTGGAGGACTGAATTGTGTGCCCTCTGCACATCACTCGCTTCCTTTCTAACCACGCTCTCCCTATTGAATCTCCCCTAGCTACCTTCTGTCTCTTATACAAACTAAGATTTTTTTTCTTTCTCAAGCTGTTTATTCCCTGAACTTAGAATCTCTTACCTAAAATCACCTCCTTGCTCCTTAATTAAATTCATATTTACAAATCACATGCTCTTAGGGGTCTCCCTGTACAATTTTATTAAAATTTGCCACCCTAACCACCACCTTCAACCATTTGCCTCCTTACCACACCTTATCTCTCTCATAGCACATTTTTTTGAAGAGGGAGGACAGTGAGAAGGAGAAAGAGAGAAAGACAGAATCAGTTTTATGTCGTTTTTTACATAGCATTCGTCTCTCAGACAATCTGCTGTGTACATGGTGCTGGGGCTCAAACCCGCGTACTCGCGCATGCCAGCCAAGCACCATAGCTGCTGAGCCACGGCTCCAGCCCTTCTCACGGCACTTTTCAGCACCTGAAATTCTGTCATATGTGCATAATGCTTATTGTTTATCTCTCCCTCTAGAAAGGACCTCCATGGAGCTGCGCGTCTTATCTTGATCAACACTCCGTCAAACCTCAGTACAGAGCTGATGCCTTGAGACAAGGTGGTCAATCAACAATCTTTTTTTAAAAAACAATGAATGTTATTTGATTTCTTCTGTTAGACTTTGAGCAAGTAATTTATCTTTTGTTGTGGGTCCATTACCTGTAAAATAAGAACAGTAGACTAGAGAGGACGTGGTGGCAACCTCCTTTTCAAATAGGTACTGATGTCAAGGTGAAAGGCAAATACCCATTAATTTTAATTTTATTTTTTTAATGTATGAAATAATAGTCAAACAAAACAATTAAATTCAATATGCAGATTTTATTATTCAAAATTAAAAATGTATTGGCAGTTATGGTTAAAATAGGGTGGATCTAGAGGCTATGGTACAACAAAAATTTAAGTTAAAGAAATAGCAAAATTTGTGAAGACATTAAAAGGAAGCTTACTAATCAAAACTGATTTTTCCTGTGACAGAATATATATATATATCACCCTTGCAATGGTTTTGTAGAAAATTTTGACACTGCAAGAACTAAATATCAGAGCCACATATATTTAATTCTATAAATCCAATTTAATATAGTACTAATAATTTTGAAATATTAGTGGCCCATTGTTTTCTACATTAGAAATCTCTAAAAAAATTTTATTGATGCTTTTATTTGTGAATTTCATCCTAAGAGATTAAAAGGTTAATGTTTTCCCTAATATGAAAATGTGAAATGTATTTTTAGTGATACTTAATGCATAAGCATGAAGAATTCTGCCAATAATATGGATTACACCATAGCAGATTGCACCATTATTTATAGGACAACTGTCTAAGGAAAAAAATAAACTAAAAAAGTTGCACCAAAATAATTTGATACTTACATAATTCTGTACAGAGATAGATAGATAAATAGATAATTACAATTACGATAAGTGGAACTGACTACATAGATTACTGAATGTCAGGCATGAGTTAGCCTTTGGGGATATAAAGATCAGTGAGTAATACTGACTGGTCTTTATTATGCACACGTCCTTTGTTATAAATTCTTAATGAGGAGGTAAAGAATATTGCCATAATATTCATCACTGAAATTTCTTGAGCAATTTCCAAACTTTGAATAATGTTTTTTGTTTTGTTTTGTTTTGTTTTGTTTTGTTTTTTTAAAGAGAGAGGGACAGTGAGAGAGGGACAGAGACAGAGAGAATCAACCTTTATTTAGTTTTTCATGTGGCCTTCAGTGCTCCAACACTTAGTTGTGTATGTGGTGCTGGGGTTCAAACTCACATCCTTGCGCATGACAGGCAAGCATGGTAACCACCAAGTAACCTCTCTAGCCCTAAATAATGTTTTTTTAAATATGCGTACATGTGTGCACCTGTATGTATATGCACAACTGACTAGGGATTATGTTTGAGATTTTTGCTTTGTATTTTCTCCTGAAGCATTTTACAAAACATATATATGTAATAGTCATACACATATTAAATACAATACAAAATAAGTTGTGATAGGTATGTTTATTGTCTATGATCCAGGACTCTTTTTAACATTCACCATAGGTGAAATAAAAAACCAAAAAAAGGAAAAAGAAGAAAAAGTAAAATCCAAGGAATGGAGCAAAGAGTTGATGTGGAAAAGTAAGTGTGAATACTCTTTCACCCCCAGCATGGATTCTCCAAGGCTAGTGCTACTACCATCTCTCTTGCTGAGAAAGCAATGAGTCTGCCAAAAAGTGGAAAAGTTCACTCCCTCTGTTTCAGGATACGCTCATCTGGTTGATGAGTAGTTACAGAACAAGAGCCCCAGAAGCAACTCTCAGAAGGAACATGTCACAATATGGATCCCTTACAAAAACCAGTGGTGATATTTAATGTATCATAAACCCCAGATGCACAGCTCTGGACTTACTTGATGAGTTATTTCAAAGAATAACTGCTTCTAGTAACTTAGGGTTGCAAGATGTCACTTACAAGACTTTTACTTTTTGGCAAAGAAGAGCAGTCAGTTTCTGTTCAATTTACTTAACAGTCTGGATGCTGTTTTGAAAACTAAAGAAATGGCTTTGACTATCAGACCTAGGATTTTTTAAATAAGCACAAGCAACATAACTGGCAGCTATTATTGTTATGAATGCAAACACTGATACAAATTTAAACTTACAATCTATTTCTTTTCATAAAATGTTGTTTACTTTCATTTCTCCAACAGGAAAAAATGTACGATCACTGTAAAAAAAAAAAAAGATATAAACATTTGGAAAATGTGAAATGTTGGAAAAGACAATATTATGCATCAGCATCATTCTACCATCCAGATATATAGATGCCATTTAGATATGAGTGTGTATTTTCCTGTTTTGTCTTATGGATTATGGAAGCAATGGACTTATCAGAATAAATAGAAATTAAGACAAAAATATTTTTATTGCATGATTTTGCTTCATGTCGTCAGTATATTTTTCCATTTTTCCATGTTTCATGTGATAATGCTTATTCATTTAACTTAAAAACTCCTTTCAGTGCCATATGATTATCCAAGTTATATCTGTACACTTGACTTAAACCATCTCCATTGCTAAATGTTTAGATTGTTTCTTATTTTAAGCTTTTCGTTTATTCATTATTTTTGCAATTATACATAGAGAGTTAATAAGTAAATTTTTATATACTCTCTGTAAAAATGTTTATTTTGCTTAGCAAATCTATTAATGTGGGAAATCTAGGATTAAAGACTGAATTTTTATGGGTGGAACTGACTATTCATGTTGTTTATTGTTTACATTTTTAATTGTTTTAGTTTTAGAGAGAAGTTTTATTTCATATATATATATATGTATATTCCATTTATTCCCTGCTTACAAGTTCCCTATTATTAATATCTTACACTAGTGTAAAAAGACTGAATTCTTAATAACCTATGCTGCATGTTCATTTTTTTTCCCTGTCTACACAGGTTGGACCAATTCTTTTATTCACTAGGGGTGGATGGGAGTCCCTCTCTCACTGCCTTGGAAGCTTCCCTAACAAATATCAGCCAATTTGATATGTGGGAAATGTTACCTGCTATGGTTTGGATATTGTTTCCCCCAGGGTTCTGTGTATTACAGACTTGGTCCCCAACCAGTGGCGACTCAGGAAATCCTTACATTACAGGCGGGTTTGTGACCTCAAAGGGAATTGGACTGTGGATCCACCTTCTTCCCCTTTCCGACTTCCTTGCCATGGGGTAGGCATTTCCCCTGCTCAACTCCATACCATGTGTGCTGTGTTACTCCAGGCCGGAAGCATGGACTGAAACCTCTAGAACTTCAAGTCAAAATGAACCTCTTCTCTTTATAAGTTAATATCTCAAGTGTTGTAATGAGGGAAAGCTGAGTAACACAATACCTCATATTTTTTAAAGTCCTTTGCTTCCTAACTTGGTACTACATTGTCCATATCTTGACTGATTATCTATTGATCTTTAAAATCATTACTATGTCTAGTTTTCTGTTTCCCTTTTAATCCTTTCTTATTAGATCTTTACATACATAGTAATTGGGTTCATCCTGACAAACTCATACATGCATGGAAATTGGCTTCAGTTCATGATTACCCATTTTGTCTCCCCCTCCCTTTTAATCTTTATGATGTCTCTAGCTAGATGTTGTATTAAGTACAGAAATTTGATTCATTTACATTTAGGAGGATTAGGTATGCCACTTCATCAATATAGTTTAGCAATCTGATTTGAAAATGTACAACAACAAACCACCTGGAGAATACTCTCTCAAATCTGTGATTAGTGTTAAGAATGTATGCAGTGATATCTGCTAATCCACCCAGTATGCAAATATAATCACACTTCTTTCATTTGTCCAATGATTTAGACATTCAGCAGCCTTTTTTCGCCTATACAAGAAAGCCCTCAAACTTTCTTTCTGGACCATCTACTTTTTCCCTTGAATTGTACAAATATGGTAAGTACTTGCTCACTTGCACTTATTTAAGGGCACCACTTACATTTCCGGTAGCAAAGTGAAGCAAGAGAACTTGAATGTCTGTTTGGAACGCTGGCATTTTTTAATCAATTGTCACAGCAACAATTTTAAATACCAGTCCTGTATGATGTAATGATACTTGCCCAGCTCAGGTGATGCACAGACTATTTTAGATTGCTGCTGAGCTCCAAGATTTTGGCTTATTTATTTCACACTTACGTGTTGAATCATATACCAAAGCATTATCACATGCCAGGCAGATGGAGCTGCAGAAGGCTGCAAATCTGGTTTCCTACTTGGGTCAAGACAAGCCGTCCTGGTATCACTTGTGTTAGATCCAGATCACAAGGCCATGTGTGCTCTGTTATCATGGTGAATTAATTCCTCTCTGGAGTCTTTTCATGTTAAAAACTTTGCTCCTGACCACACCTGTTCACTCCTGCTGTTTCTTTTTAGTTTGCAAATGTGGGTGAACCCTGCTCCTTCTATTACCCCCCCCCATTTTCTTCCTAAGAGACAGAAAAATCTTTTATAAGCCAAACTAACATTTCTATCACAAGAATTTTCCAAAACAAGTTGTTTGTTTTGCATTTGTATAACCAGTAGATATGACTAAAGCAACTCTAGAAGAGTTGTTGGCTTTTGGCAGCTTCTTTTACTAAAAGAATAGCAGCAGCAAAATTATGTCTTATTGCTCATTCTGATTAGAATAGTAGACAAATTGTAAAGACAGGTTTTAAGGTCTGGGCTGACCTTAGTGTAAATTCTGGTGACATCAGTATTATAGAATTCATTTGATGGAAAATATAAAAACAGAATCCAACATTCACAGCTCCATGTCTACTTTCTCCTTTCACTCTCTTCAGTTGCATTGATTCTCCTGGTCATTTGAGATGGTTCTTCCTGTTGTTTTCTTGTGGAGACTGTTCACTGTGGATGTGAACTCCTCTCTCCCTGGTAAGGACTTCAGCTGCAGAGTTTCACTGTGGATGTGAACTCCTCTCTCCCTGGTAAGGACTTCAGCTGCAGAGTTTCAAGTGGTTCACATATGATCTGATTGGAGTTACTGTGTTATTAAACTACCAAAAGGATCACAAAATAGCCAAGTTATGATTTCTTAGCATTCAGGAAAATTCTATGGTGCATGTAGTCTGCATCAGACACTGGGCAAAGTGCTAAAGTGACAATGATGATCAATGCAATTAAAACACTACGTCCTCCAAACACTGGCAAAGAACGACAGTGCTTAGAAGGAGTGACAGCCAGCTAAATAATAATGGGAAGAATCTATTAATTTTGATTCTTTTCTAATGTGTGTCTGGATTTGAATAAGTCTCTTACCTCTCCCGTTCCTGTTTCTTTATATGAAAATTAGGTGATACATTTTCAAATTTTAGAATTTTATGAAGCTTTTAGAGGATACCTGAAATAAAAATAGAAATTTCAATTGACAAAGGAAAGTTAACAATTTTTGAAAGCTGTACTAGTTTACATTTCCAAAAGCAATTTACATGGCTTTCAATTTTTCCACATTCTCAGGTTTATTATTTTTCATTTTTAATAATAGCAAATAGGTATGACATGGCATCTCATTGTGATTGTGACCTGCATTTCCCTGATGACTAGTAATGATGAGCATCTTTCCAAGCACTTAGTAGCAATTTCAACATCTTTGAGGAAATGTCTACTCTTTAACCAGCTCATTTTTTAAAAAATTGGATTGCTTTTGCTGTGGAATTATAGGAGCTCTTTCTGTAGTCTGTATATTAAATTTTTGTCAGATGTATGATTTGCAAATGTATTTAACTCATTCTCTAATATTTTTCACTATCTTAACCATTTTGTTTAATGCACAAAAACCATTTGGATGAGATCTATCTGATTGGTTTTTGTTTTATTTTATTGTTCATGTTTTCAGTGCCACTTCCAAGAATTCATTGCCAATCCAAGGTTATGGATATTCATCCTATATTTTCTTCTAGAGTTTTATTATTTAAGCCAGTTTAATTAGAGTTTTATTATTTAGGCTTAGGCTATTGTGAAAATCCTGTTGTCTTCAAATTACCTCTCAGGCTTTGCAAATTGAACTTGTGCTGGGGTACTTATTCAACACTTACATGATTTTTACTAAGCTAAGAAATAAATGAAAGATGAAAGTTTAGGATCTTCTCCAGTCTGTTCCAGGCATCTGAATGACTTCTAAATCCTCCAGTATATACAGATATTTTTCAATATCCTAATTTTGCACAGAAAGATTTCTTCCCTGGCTTGATGCTTCCATCTATTCAATGTGTCTACCCTAACTTTTACCCTATGTGGTTGAGGGTTGTTCATTTGTCCTATAATATTTTTGAGCAATACCCACTTCTTTTCTACTCCAAGTTCTGAGTTAGGGGAAACAGAGATGGGCATCATCTTGCGTGGTTCTTCTGGCAGTCCACAGACAGGTGAGAGAGACATGCAACACAGTATGAACAAGGTCTGCTCTACTCCCTCCACAACCAGGGACCAGGATGTGGCGCTGGGAAACCAGGCTGCTATTTCTAAGAAATTTCACCAAGTCAATGAAGAAGTGGGAAAAAGCAAGTAAAAATGTCACATCTTGCCTATAATATTTAACTTGCTTTTCTCTTGATTTACCATTCACTTGAATGTTACAAGCCTGTGACTATGTTACTGAATTCTAACAATGTCAAAACTAATATGCTGAATAATTTTAAATCATTACCTCCTTAAGGCTATGGTTTTGTAATAACAGCAACATAAATAATGATAGCACTAATAAATATATACTAAGTTCTTGTATCCATCAGTCGCTGATGTTTTATGCTAACATCAACCCCAGAGAGCAAGTTTTGTTCTGTTTTCATTTTACAAGTAATAAAATAGAAGTTTAACAAGTTACTTGCTCAGGATCAGGGAACTAGATTCTTGGATTGTTAATACTGCCTCCTACTAGCAGTGAATCTCATTTTTTTTTTTAAGAGAGAGAAGGACAGCAAGAAGAGAGAGAATCAATTTTATTTAGTTTTTCATGTGACTTTCATTGTTCCAACACTTCATTGTATACATGGTGCTGGAGTTCAAACCCACATCCTTGCACATTCCAGGAAAGCGCTGTAACCACTGAGCCACCACTCCAGCCCCAGCAGTGAATCTTATGTATAGAATCTATTACATTTTATTAGCTGCAGTATCACACATTAGCTAAATAATTCATATACATTTATATTATTTATCTTACAACATACCTTTAAGCACCTCCTTACTAAGTATGTATAAAATAAAGGTGCGTGCTATCACAGTTATTACTGGTTGAGTTTTCTTTCTGGAAGAAATGTTTGGCTGCAAGTTTATTGCCTTTCTTTTTGCCTCTGGGAGGAAGATTTGAGTGAATTCTCATTTGTACATTTATTTATGGAAGCAAAGAATCCAGGGTGATACTATATACTGACCAAACACTCAGTGTTGACCATGATGTCAAAATGGTCTTAAATAGCCTACAATTGATGAGCTAACCTATAATTAACAAAGAATAATTTCCCAGGATAAAATAATAACATTTAATGGGCAGTATGACTAGCAATGGATGCATCCAAAGGGAAATCAGAAATGACAGTTCTCTTACCCTAACATGGTGGGTAGTCACCCAGCCTTGTAGCTTTGTGTATCTTACATATGCAGTGGGAGATCGGAAGCTATTCCTCGATATCAGAAGTTGTTCTTGGAGTCGTGACACCACAATAGCATGCTGTTATCATTCACGCCTTATTGTGTCCTGTTTCCTTCCCTCTACATCGGTAAACCTGGTCTTGCTTTCTTGAATTTGAACTTTAACTGAGTGCAAACCTCAGCTGGTTTAGAAATAATGGAGCGTATTGACTTAATTGCAAGCTTGAGACTAAGTTAGTTTCTGTCATGTAATCTTACCTTTCTTAGGTTTTTGTTTTGTTTTTTTTTAAGAGAGAAGGACAGTGAGAGAGAGAGAGAATCAATTTTTATTGAGTTTTTCATATGGCTTTCATTGCTGACACTTAGTTGTGTACGGGGTGATGGGGTTTGAACCTGTGTACTTGCGCATGCCAGGCAAGCACCGTAACCCTGAGCCACCTCTTCAGCCCCCCTTTCTTAGTTTTTACTTTCACTCATCAAAGGACTTTAAATGTAATTATATATTTGTATTTAATCTATTATCCATCTGTTCCTCTGTTTACATAGCTGAATTATCTCTGTCATCCTGAATCCCTGAAATAGGCATTTTTTAATGCAGGGCTTTCTGACTGATTTGGGGATCTATGATTCCTTAAATAAGTTTTGAATTCTTATTTTTTTCCTTTGTTTTATTCTTCTCCTTTCAAGACAAAAGTTTAGAGTACAAAATAACAACTAACCCAACAAATTAATAACTGACAATGACACTTGGTGCCCAGTGCCTGCTAAACTGTGATCTCTATAAGCAGTTGACAGAGGCTGTAGCAGTTGCTGTAATTTATGAAAAAAAAAATGTCAGTTTAGTTGTATTCCTCATATTTGCCTCACATAAGCAGCCAGAACATTGATATTTTGTCTATAATGGATGAATTATATAAATAATAACATTGAATTTCAAAATTTCATTTGTGCCTATTCCCATATATTATTTTAGATCTATATTCATAATTTATATTATTCTTAATTCAAAATCAGTCCATTTCATTTTTGTTGTTATTGCTAAATAAAGTGGTTCTTGTTTCCTTTATAAAATTCAGATTTGCAGAGATTTCCGAGAAATATCACTCTGTACCTTCAAATGCTTACAAGTGCTCCTGTCATTTCTGATAGTCTTACAGGTTTTTTGCTGAAACAAGTCTTTTCTTAATGTTTGCTACTTCATAATTTTTCTTCGATGTCTTTGTGCTAATGATTAAAATTTTATTCTATTCCACTTACTTCCAGAAACACTTTTATACTTTACAAGCTAAAATGATGCACATAGTTGAGCTCTTTAATGCTTTGGAATGCTATAATTTATTGTATTTTTAAGTTTGGTTTTCTGGAAACTGTCGTAAGTTTTTAAACTATCCTCTTAGTTCGAACAATTAAGTTCAATCCTTCAGCCAGGTGGCCCACATCTCACCACTAAGAGTGTGTCAGGAGGAGTCACAGAACAGTTGTTAGGGATACAGATTCAGCCACAGGACATGGTAGACTGAAAAAGGTGCTTAACGGTGTCAGTGGAACTGGAAATTCGGTTACCATTTAGCAAATAACTGGCCCTTTGGGATCAGAAAAATGTAAATATGTCAATGAAGGTTCTAATAAGAGTTCTCATCCCAAAGTTGTACCAGATCTAGGAAATCCTCCTCCACTGAACAAGACACGGCACCCCAACACTTCAGCATCACTAAGAACCTAGAGGAGGAAGAGAGGAGCACACTACTCCCTCCTCCCTGCTGTTTTCCCTCCCTCTGGTTAGCCTGGTTATCCTCACGCTGACTCTCTATAGTTTCTAACGGTGGTACAGTATGGAAGACATATTATTGGACAGGTTTTTTTAATAGCACAACTAAAATCACTTTGATATTAACAAATCAAACTGAAAAAGAAGGAAAAAAAAAACAACTAAAATTCTCCTTGCCAGATGTAGGTTTGTGATTATTTCCCTAGAGCTGAGGCTGCTCCAATGTGTACATGTTTCTTCCGTGGCTGCCACTGGGTCCAGGGCTCTGGGAGAGCTGCACTTCCCCTCCTCTGCACATTTCCTTTCCCACCCTCGGGTTGCTTTCACGCCAAAGCTGCTGGCTTACTTTCTATAAAAAGAATAAAAGATCCCATAAAATTCCTAATGGTAGACTTTCCTTTTACTCTTAAGTTAAATGTTTCATAGTTTATTTTAACCTTCTACAATTTCCATTTTGTTTACTTAAGTGGACATGTGCAGATGTCTGCCTCTCAACTGGGAATTTTCTTACCTAAAAATGATGATACTACCAAGCACTCTGGTGCATGCCTTACTCCCAGCTTCCGCGGAGGCTGAGGCAGGAGAATCGCAAGTTCAAAACCAGACTCAGCAGCTTAATGAGGACCTAAGCAACTTAGCGAGACCCTGTGTCAAAATAAAAAAATAGAAAGGGCTGGGGATGTGGCTTAGTGGTGAAGTGACCCTGAATTCAATCCCTGGAACTCCCCCCAAAACGATTATAATATAAAGGAAGATATAATTTCTCATTATTTTCCCTTGTTTGTCTTGTTTTATTTTATGTTCTGTAAGACTCATTTAGTCTTCAAGTCCATTTTAAACCTTGAAGTCTGATTCACGTACTGCCATACCTGGTCTTTTCGTTATTCGTAGCAGTTCATAGCTTCCTGCCCAGGACACTGTCTCTTTATATTTTGTTCATTTTCTTTCAGGAACTCAATTAGATTATTTTTTAAATATTTTCTTGGAAAATTTTCTGAAGTTATTTTTTTTCCTTTATCAATTTGAATGAATCATCTGATCTCTGCTTCCTTAATTTAAACATCCTTTCAAAATGTAATATCCTTCATACAGCAAACATTTACTGCCCTGAGTGGAAAATAAGGGGATAAAAACAAGGCTCACGTAATAAAACTTTGTAACTTAGAAGATTTTAAATAATTTTCATTTGTATCTCTGGGTACTTTCTATTTCATTTTCCAGAATCTCCAATATCTGTGTAAACATGTCATTCACTCATTCATTCACTCACTCTTGCGACAATTTTTTATTGGATGCCTGTAATGGATAAGACCCTTTTGTATGCATGACTCATTTGTCATACAGTAGAGATATTGTTTATATGCTAGTGGCAAAGGAGGAGCAAGAACAAAATTAAAGAAATACATTATATTATGCAGAATGACTGTATTTGTATATTACCTTATATTTATGTGAGACTATACATGGAAAAAACAGGGCAAAAAGAATACAGTAGAAAATATATCAAGTAAGGGGGTAGGATAGGGCATATTGAAATATTAAATGAGGTCACTTGTGTAGAGCTTTCAACAAGAAATGTTTGGGTAGAGATTACAAGGAGTAAAGGAATTAGCCAAGTGATTATGAAGGAGAAACCATTCAGCTATACACAAATGATTGAGCGAATTTTCTGTTACTACGTCATCCAGCACCACAAACTCAGCCAATTAAAATAATACCCATTTCTTATCTCACAGTTGTATAGGTCAGAGATGGGGCAGGCTTTAACTAGAGTGTTCAGAATCTCACAGACCCGGATTCAGTACTGCTTTTATCACTTCCTGCCTTGAGGACGCAGAATTCTGGACTGAGCCCACCTTACTCAAAGCACAGGTTGACAAACCTAATGAAAAAAGTCAGGGAGCAAACATTTCAGGCTTTTCAGGCCACACGGCCTTTGCCACTACTACTTAACTCTACCGTGGTAATGTGGTACCTATGTTCAAATAAAACTATTTGCATAAAATAAAAAATTTTTTAAAGTCAGACTTTGGCCAGATCAAGCTGTTTTCTGGAGGATCTGAGTAACCAAAACAGTGGTAAATTTAGTTCTTTGTGGTTGCAGGATTGAAGTCACCAACTGGAGGCCACCAAGGAGACACATCTCTTCTGGGGATCACTCTGCAGCCCACTCTGCTCACTAGAGAATCTTCCTTAAAATTACTGCCTCTCCAGCTCCAGATCTCCCTGGCTTCCTATGCTGCTACCATCCAGAGAAAGTTCTTTTAAAGAGTTCATGCAATTACTTCAAGTCCACCTGAATAATCTGCTTTTTAACAAAATCATAATCAACTGATCAGTAGCTTTAATTACATCAGCAAAATCTCTATTGCTTGGTAATGAAACATAATCATGAGAGTTCATCATAATCACAGTGTGGGATTAGAGTGGGTCTTTAGGAGAATCATTTTAGAAAACTTCCTGCCACAGGCCTTAAGGCAATTGTATTCAGAGAATAAGGACTTGTCTCCCATGGAATGGAAGATGGAGCCAGCACAGGGTTTAGGACAGGGGTGTTTTGTTTTGTTTTTTATTTCTCTTCTTGAGCAGAAACAAATCACACAGAAGAACAAAGTATATGTTTTTTCTTCTTCCAAATGTTGCTAAATATTTTATGATGATAAGTAGCTTTTAGTTCTTATAATTTATTCAAAATGTTCACATTAGAAATAGATTTCTTTCCTGAAATGAAATTATTAGAGAGGTTTTTTTATGAAAATTCTATTTCAATGGAAGCAGATGACAACTTATAAAGCAACTAAATCTGACACAGTTGGTACTCAACAGAAATCTTCATTATCAGGTTCTGTGTCATAGTTTTCAGATTGTTTTCTTTGTATTTTGTCTTTAGCGTTCCCTTCTATTTGATTAAATATTAGTACTCATACTGATGGTATGGCAACGATCATGCACGCCATGCCTGGCATTAACGAAAGCATGCTGCTGGAAGACATTTCTTTCATTATTTTCTTGCTTTAACTCATCAGTCCTCATGACATTCCCAGGTGTGAACTGAAAAGTCTCCTTTTTATAAATGAAGATTCCATAGCATGGATAGTTTAAAAAAATAATATCTGAATATGTTCATTTGTTTCACCATAGTAACCATTTAATATTTGGATGCACCTTATATCATATTATACACTTTAAACACACAATAAAACTTATCAAAAAATAATAAAATTTCTGCACTGAGTCTCATAACTACTATGACATACAACATGAAATGAATGTTCAATTCCACATTTAAACCTTACAATGCTTTTCACAAATACCATATGAAAAAGGTGCTATGTTCATTACTCTCTTGCAGTAACAACAGCAAAAAAGTTTTTCTATAGGTTAGGTAACTTTTCCACATTCACATGTCTATTAAATGGCAGTTCGATTTGAATTTATGCCCTCTGGCTCTAAAACCTGGGTTTGACCCTGTTTTAACACTTATTGCCTTGACACAGAACTCTAAGATGAGTCTGCCTTGAACCAAACACAGATTGACAAACTTCTCATGAAAAGAGGCAAAGAGCAAACATTTCAGGCTTTGCAAGTCACACCGTCTCTGTCACAACTATTCTTCTCTACCTGGGTAGTGTGAAAGTAGCCATAGACAATCATGAACTGCTGAGGGTGATGGTGTTCAATTAAAGCTATTCGCAAAATTAGGCACTAAGTCCTTTCAACCCTCGGGCAATTGTTTACTTACTTACCTCTGCTTTATAACCCAGAGAATTAACAAACTACCACTGCAAGCAACAGCTTGGAATAGCCTTTCTAATACCATACTGAGTAGGAGACCACATGCAAAGAAGAGACTAGGGTTTAAATTCATTTATATAAAATTCAACAACAGGCACACTTCACCCGGGATTTCAGAAGCTGGAAGAGTGGTAGTCCTTGTGAGAAGGCAGTGGCTAAGAAGGACCAAAAGGGAGGCAATGACAGGGTGTCGATATTCATTTCCTACTAGAGGTGAGTCACATAACTCTGTTCACTGTGAAAACTGAGTGATCGCTCAACTTAGAATGAGCACTGTCTTTAAATATAGACTTTAATGTAAAGTTATAATAATTTTAAAGAGATGAACTGAAAAGACAGGAAAGCATGCCATTACTCAGTGTACAAAAATGGGCATATACTTTAAAGTGAAAATGTGGGAAATGATGGTATTGGGAAGGATCTAAGAAGTGTATGGTTCTCATAATAAAAAATAATAATTACCACATTATGAGCATTTATCAGTTTCTAGGATTCTGCTAATTGCTATTATCAATAGAGCGACCACTGAATACAACCCAAGTGGTAGACTATATTACTAGCAATGTTTTTACAGTTGAGGAATCTGAAACCCAAAACATGTTGAATAATTTTTTTAATAGCACAAAGCTTGTTAGTGGTGAACAATAACAAATTGGAATCAAAAAAAAGTAAGAGAAAAGAGGAAAAATCCCTGAGAGTGACTGGAGATTGTACAAGTGAAGACCAGATTCCAGTTAGGGAAATGCTATTCTTTTTAAACAATTGGGATGATTAGGAAATTGTCCATACACTGAGAATGCACGTGTTTCTGAAAGACACTTTTTGCACAGTAAACAATAAATCAACCCCCCTAAACCACCTCTGGATCATGAAGAGAGGGAAATGATCCTGAAACCCCATAGCACTATGTAGAATATCAGGCCTATCTTATTCTGAGAGTTTGCCATGAGAATAAATCCCTAATTATTTCATTTCCTTCTTTACCCAATAAGAAACAGGAGCTTCTTACATTCTCCAAGGTATCTTCTCCATAATATTAGTAAGAGATGCACTTTTTTAAAATCGGATTCAAACACCATACCTGTACATCATACAAATCCACATCTGTAAACTGTAGACCTGCTCTTAACTCTTCCCTACCTGGCTTTCTTCTCCAGATTTTTGTTTTTACTTTTTACCTGAAGGAAGGACTACCTGTCCCTTTCTACTTAAAGAGGTCCTCCCCACAAGGCACTGTCGACCATGCCACCTTGTAAACTTCAGTTGTTCCAATTATAATTCTTTTAGAGATTACAAAGTTTTTGGCAATTAATAAAGACAAGCATTCACAGGTGGTGTTTAGTCATTGTTCCCACTGCCAGTTGGAATGTCGGAAGAAAAGGAAATACATGGGAATAAAAACATTGGGCATGATAATGAAACTTTTAAATATGTGCATATCCAAATTATGACTCAAAGTACCAGACTGATACATTTTATCTCTTGCCAATAAGCTATGTCATTTGAATGGAAAAAGTATTATTTTAGAGATAGATGGCTTAATAATGAGATAGTTAAGCTGAATCTATAGAGAGGTGAAAAATACTTTTAGGTAAACATATGAGTCTAATCTCCATAGAAATAAGTTTAACATAGCAAGAAAAGTAGAGAAGGTGGTCAGAAATTCACATAAGAAAGCAATATTAACTGATATTGATTGAGCACATATATGCACCTTTAATTCTAGGTACTTACATATGTTGCAGAAAAGAATAAATAATTAACTGGAGAATCCATCCCAGCACTACTCACATCATCTTCTAGAAATCAACACTTTTAGATGAGGCTAGACTAGTTAATAGAATGGCAGAAGGAGAAAACAAGTACTTTTGCAAAGAGACAGATTTGTTAAGAAAGGACAAGGGGGAGAAGGGAGTCCTTGAGCAAACCAAATACAGGAGCATAGGAAAATGAATAAGACTAACAGTGAATCATCCTAGAGAGACTGTGCATGAGACTTAAATGGAAAGGAAAAAGGAATATCTTACAGTAATATCCTTCCTAGTCCAAGAAAGAAAGTGCTATTGGGAGAACTGTTGAAAATATCATCAGTATTCTCTGCAGGTTAGAAAAAAAAGTTGCACCAATGTTAATCTCCTGATTTGGAACTGCAGTTGTGTTAAAGAATCTATTTATTTTGGAAAAATGCACACTTTAGTGTGTAGTTGTAAAGGGTCATCAAATCA
The DNA here is from genome assembly GCA_004027875.1 of Aplodontia rufa. Classification (NCBI taxonomy): domain Eukaryota; kingdom Metazoa; phylum Chordata; class Mammalia; order Rodentia; family Aplodontiidae; genus Aplodontia; species Aplodontia rufa. The sequence continues at coordinate 47,476 of PVKS010003547.1, forward strand.
GAACCTTACTATGAAATGATTCAGAAAATATTTTAAGAGAAATGTGTGAATACATGGAATTTTTATGTAGTTTTGTATAATTTCTACAATATCTGTTCTGCTATTTCAAATTGTGTCAGGAGCACACTAGAGATGGAAGAACTGTGTTCCTATTCTAGATAACAGATTTTTTCACTTCTTTGAAACACAACTACAAACTGAATTTAATCCTTATTTCTGTGTTCGCTGTGATGATCAAATGAAATGGCATTGTACTTTGTATATAGTAAAGAAAAAAGGCTCGCAACATTGCTGTTGTTATGAGTAGGATGGAAACTGAGGTAGATCCAGAGGCAAGACAGAGTAGCATCAGGAAATTTTCACTCCCTATGTCTTTGCTAGAATTTTTTTTTCTCAACTAAAGACAGTTTTACCTTGTGAGGTAACAATTTAATCCCTCCAAGAATAGAATAAATGAAAAAGACAATTGAATTCTGAAGGGAAATTGTAAAAATGTTAAACAATAACATTTGTAAGATAGAAACAGGAACATCATGCACTTAACATGGAAAAGGGAAAACAGGTATGCTTCAAGTTAAACAGCATATTTTTTCAAGAAAAATTTACAAAACAGCTTTTATTTTCTAACAAAAATAAGATCATGGAAAGGAGTTATGCATATCAATGTGTACAATACAGCCCTGTCTATACCATATCAAATTATCTAGGTGAGGAAAAATGATCTAAAGAAATAGTATATGAAAATTTCATGACATCAGGAAATATTTATTTTAGCAGCACATCTCTTGATACCCACTGTAAACCAGAAATTATGCTAAGTGCAGAACCCCAGTGATGGAGAAGGTGGGTACTGGCCCTATAGAGGTTACCATTTAAATATTACTTACATCTACTCATTAGCTTTTACATGCTATTGTTTTCAGAGTGAACAGAGAGTTTCAAAAGACTTAGTTGTTCCATGTGTCAAAACCCAATTATTTTTAAATCACAAAGACTAAAACTTAATTTGTATAAATTTAGAAAAATAAGTAGGAGAATAAAATGTAACCTGTGACAAAATAATCAAGCTGTCTTATAAGTACCTCACTGGTGTTGATGAGGAAGTCAGGAAGACTATCCATGTGATTTTAGAAACAACTGGAAGTTACAAGACTAAAAAATAAAAAAAAATTCATGCACTTTCTTTAATTCGTAAAGCTGTTTCTCATACAGGTAAGGGTTAACTCTTCTGAAACCACTGTACATGTTCATAGGAATGAAACAAAAAAGTAAGTGGGCAATGAGAGGTGGGGACAGCCTCCTACAGCTAGTGTGGGAGGTTAGAGGTGAGCAAGTGGGGAGAGGCTTGAAATGGACCATGTGGTGCTGGATTAGCATTTGAGACATCAATACAGACTTTACTCTTGTTTAAATTAGTATAAATACTGATGCATGTGTAAAACAACTCATAGACAGGCAGGTAGGTATGTGTGGGTACTCTGCACACATACCTGCTCAGCTCTTGATTTATAACACTTTCTTCAATGAAAGGGTTCAAGGAGACTTGGAGAAAAGGTTAATTCTAGGACTGGGGCAGACATGCATGAAAGAGAGCTGGAGCATCTCATAGTATCAGAAAGCCATGAAGTACCTAAAGAACAAAATGAAGATATCTGTCAAAGGCACGCAGTACCCTACTGAAAAACATCCAATAGACAAAGCTGTGAAAATGGAGAAACAAAATAAATAACAAAGTATGGGATTACAATATGGAGTACAAAGTAAATATCTGTTCAGTGCATACTGACATGAATAAATTGTTGAATTAGTAATAAAGAAATGAAGGACAATAGAAGTCTTTCATAGAGTCAAATTCCAAATAACTGTGTGTTCCCATCAGGAAGGTGCAACCCCCATAAATTTGCAGATGGTGGCTTTATTCCAAAGAATAGAATAGACAAAGAAGAGAGGGAGTAGGGTGAGTTACTTTTTTAAAGTAAAGACCTGGACAGCATAACCTCAAGGAGTGGCCAAGCTTAACTCATCACTGATAAGTCACGTTGATAGTATATGTATCCTTGATAGGATGTTCTGAGAATAACACTTCATTTCTCTGGTCTTCTTCCCAAAACACATAACCCCAGTCTGTTTAGTCAGCTTTTTCATCGCTGTGACCCAAGGACCTGACAAGATCAATTTTAGGAGGAAACATTTATTTGGGGGATCATGGTTTCAAAGCTCTTAGTCCATACAAGGCTGGCTCCTTTCTTTGGAGCTCAAGATGAGGCTGAACATCATGGCAACAGGATTAGCACCAGGTAGCAGATGGACTCCAATCACTGGAGACAAAAATATGTACTCCAAAAGCACACCCTCAATGACCCACCTCCTCGAGCCACACCCTACGGCCCTACAGTTACCAGTCAGGGGATAAACTCACTGGTTGAGCTAAGGCTCTCATAACCCAATCATTTCACCTCAGCCTCCTGGATTGTCTCTGGAGAGTTTTGGGGGGACACTTTTCATCCAAACCATTCCAGTATCCATAAGCAAATCATGCCATAAATTTCAGAAAGCTAGAATAAAGAAGTTGGAATGCTTAGACCATAAAGAAATGATAAATATTTGAGAAGACAGAAGGTGTAATATGATATAACATTACCATGTGTAATTACCATGTACTGAAACATTACAAGGTACCCTATCAATATGTACAATTTATGTTTTATGTATCAATTAAAGAAATTTATTTTTTAATGCAGTCTGAGCAACTGTCACAACCCAGAGGAGACTTGTGAAGCAACATGACTTAATGCAACATGGTAACTTGGATGGAACCCTGAAAGAGAAAAAGAGGAAACAAATGAAATAATGTATCACTACTGGTTTATTAACTGTGAGAAATATAATTTGTTTATTAATTAAGAATTAATTAATGTAAGATATTAACAGTTGGGAAAACCAGGAACAGAATATATAGAGGCCATTATCTTTGCAACTTGTCTGCATATTAAAAGCTATTATAAAATAAGCATTTATTTAAATATAAAATTCACACTGATGTTACTATCTTTTTAAAAATAGCTTCTCAGCGTTCATAGGACTTGGAAGTCTCAAGACTTAATGAACCATTTTTTCTGTCACCAGGAATATTGCCACAATGAACATCTTTGAGAGACACGTTCTTGACATTGAAGCCCACCTTGTCCCCAGGAAGAGTTTCACTCAAAGCTTCGTGGTGCATTTCAAATGACTTTACTTCAGTTGTGGCATTGACTAGAGCAAAGGTGACCACCATGCCAGGCTTGAGAACACCAGTCTCTACTCGGCCCACAGGAACAGTACCAATACCACCAATTTTGTAGACATCCTGGAGGGTCAGACGCAAAGGCCGGTGGGTTAGACAAGTTGGTGGCAGGATGCAGTCTAAAGCCTCGAGCACTGTGGTTCCACTGGCACTGCCGTATTTTTTTTTTTTTTTAAGAGAGAAGGACAGAGAAAGAGAGAGAATTTTTATTGAGTTTTTCACATGGCTTTCGTTGCTCTGACACTTAGTTGTGTACGTGGGTGCTGGGGTTTGAACCCGTGTACCTGCACATGCAGGCAAGTGCCTTAACCGCCGAGCCACCACTCCAGCCCTTGGCACTGACATCTTTGTGGATGACTTCCCATTCTTTGAACCAAGGCATATTAGCACTTGCCTCCAGCATGTTGGTGACAGCAAAAACGACCCACCAGTGGAAGCAGCTGGTTTCACTGCTCAGTGATTATCCTGAACCATCCAGGCCAAATCAGTGCTGGCTACGTCCCTGTACTGGACTGTCACACAGCGCATATTGCTTCCAAGTTTGCTGAGCTCGAAGAAAAGACTGATTGCTGTTCTGGTAAGAAGCTAGAAGATGGTCCTAAATTATTGAAATCCAGCGGTGCTGCCATCATTGATGTGGTTCCAGGAAAGCCATGTGTGTTGAGAGCTTCTCTGACTATCCTCCTCTGGGTCGTTTTGCTGTTCATGATATGAGTCAGACAGTTGCTGTGGGTGTCATCAAAGCAGTGGACAAGAAGGCTGCTGGAGCTGGCAAGGTCACCAAGTCTGCGCAGAAAGCTCAGAAGGCTAAATGAATATTACCCCTAACACCTGTCACCCCAGTCCCAGTCAGTGGTGGAAGAACGGTCTCAGAACTGTCTCAATTGGCCATTTAAGTTTAATAGTAAAGACTGCTTAATGATAGCAATGCATCATAAAATCTTCAGAAGGAAAGGAAAATGTTTTGTGGACCATTTGTGTGTGTGTGTGTGTGTGTGCAGTTGTAAGTTATTAATTTTTAAAATCAATACTTTCTAATGGCAGCAACTTGACCAAAAATCTGTCACAGTATTTTGAGACCCATTAAAACAAAAGTTTAATGAGAAACCTATGTCTTCTTTTAGTCAAAATGAACTCCTATACAAATGTTAGGCAAGAGTTCTTCATAACCTATTTCTGGTTTTGAGAACCTGTTGAAACTTCATAAAGTTTTCTGGCTGGGAATTAGTTTGGAAAGAAAATTGGGGAGGGACCTTGTCTCAAGTATCTAGTGTAGCTATTGGGAGGGCTATATTGATTATAACACTTGGTTAGGGTGGAGAAACAATGACTTTGTAATTTACTTTAGAAGGCCAAATTCTGTAAAATTAAAGGCTGTTAATTCTGAAGAAAAAAGACTTAATAAGACTTAATGAACTTAATGCACATGGAACAAGCAAAAGTACCCAAACTCTTCAGAGGAAGACATCATGATGATTAATACAGAGGGTTTCAGTTCTATTAACCATAAGGTTTGTTCAATTATTTCTCTTTGTGTGGATTGTCTTGAACATTTTAATACTGAGTAAAGTAGCTAATACTAGAATGTCAATGGCATTTCTTAAATTTAAGAAAGGGATGGTTGGGTTAAATAACTTCTAGCATTCTTAAATCTTGATGCTTCTCTGATCTGACCCAGAGGATGTGAAGCAATCCTGTGACCCCTGCATGTGGAGTTTCTGCTATAGAATCCACCAATCAGGAGGCTGAGATTTGAGCCTGAAATTCTTGAGACAATGATGTTATGCTGAATCCATGGGAACATGGTCGGGGTAGGTAAATATAATACATAACCATACCAAAAGATTTGTGTTTTAGCTCTGGTTTTACCACATGTACACTGGCTAAAACAGCTTTTCTAAAATTGAAATAATTCTGTCAAGGTGTGGGAAATCTCATGAAGAAGCTCTGGAGCAGTGGCTCACTGGTTGGAGCACTTGCCTGGCATGCACAAGGACCTGGGTTTGAACCCCAGTACCACATACACAATTACGTGTTAGAGGAACAAATGCCAAATGAAAAAAATATATAAAGTTGATTCTCTATTTCCCTCTCTCCCTCTTAAAAAATAGTATAGTGTAGTAAATATACAAAGCAGTGACATAGTTGGTCATTGTCATTATCAAGTATCAGGTACTGTACAAAATCGTAAGCACTAGATTTTAGTACCATGGGACGCATAGTAGGTTTGTTTACACAAGCATGTGAGTAACAGGACGGCACTACATCACATCAGTTGCGTCACCAGGCAATTTAAGGGAGTCCCCACAGGAGTTAACAATTCTTCTCACTTGTGAGAGTCTGAGTCATTCTCTCTGGCTAAAATTTAAAATCAAAGACACATTCTTTTTTTTTTGAAACTTGTTCAGGGAAAACCCAGATGGACTCCTGCTAGCTTTACTACAGACAACATCTCTGATGTGTGCTCACCTTAATGACTGAAATTTTTTTCTTTTTTAAATTTTTTTTTTGGAAGAGAGAAGGGGAGAGAGAGAGAGAGAATCAATTTGATTTATTTATTCATCTGGCCCTTGCTTCAATAACCCTTAGTTGTGTATACGCAGCTAGAGTTTGAACCTGGGTTCTCGTGCATTGCCAGTCAAGCCACGTAACCACTGAGTCACTGCTCTAGCCCTCTTTTTTAATTTTCAGGAAAAAACCTTATCTGACACAAACTACTTGAAACCACTGTTTCCTTGCCTGCACCTGCAGAAAGTGTCTGATGTTTGACATCAGATGACCACAACATCCACCCTCACATCTTTTAAAAAAATTTTTTATTTATTTTTTATTAGTGAAGTGTAGTTGTACATAATGATGGGATTTGTCATCACATATTTATAGATGCACACAATACAGTAATACAACTTGGTCAATATCCCCCCCCCACACACACACACCCCTCTACCTCCCTACTCCTGTCCCCTGGTCCCTTGCCTCTCCTCTGGGTCCTATATTTTCCCTAAAATACCCAAGTACAGTAACGTAATTCTTATACCTATGAAGAACATTTTTTCATATACATGACTATAGTATATATGGTAACATACTTATAAATGTTTGGAATGTACCTTGCTTTATCTCAGTTCCAACATTTCCCCTTCTCCTCCCTTCCTATCATCCCTTATTATTTTTTGATATATTTGATAATAGGATTAAATATATACATTTTTGTAAAGGTAGGGACTATAGCTTATTCAAATTTATTATGCAGTATCTTGCAACTTTATCTCATAGATATTGACATATTGCATTTTTGTTGTATGGTTCTAATACCTGAGTTTGTCTACCTTTCCCCCAAGTCTGGGTTTTCCTCTAGCCTCCACAAATGAGGGAAAATATTTGATCCTTGACTCTCTAGGTTTGGCTAACTTTACTCAGCATGATTTCTTCTACTGCCATCCATTTACATTCAATTACTGCAATGTCACTGTTTCTAATAGCTGAGTAGAATTCAATGGTATATATATATAAGCTTTTGTATCCACTCATCTAGTGAGGGGCATCTGGGTTGGTTCTATAATTTAGCTATTGTAAATTGAGCGGCTACGAACGTAGATTTTGCTGTGTTGTTGGTAATGTGCTGGTTCTAATTCCTCTTCCACAAAAATCAAATCTAAATGGATCAAAAAATTAGGAATTAAACCTGCTACCATATAACTGCTAGAAGACCAAGGGGGGAAACTATGGAATGGCATCAGCCTTGGCTAACTATGTGAATATATATTTGTTCTTGATTGCTTATAATGATTCCCCCTCAATTGTAAGTCCATATTCAACTAATAAAAAAAGAAAAAATAATAACTGCTAGAAGAAAAATTAGGCCCAACACTCCAGCATATCAGAGTTGGCAATGTCTTCCTCAACAAGACTCCCAAAAGGAAACAATTAAAGTCAAGAATTAATGAGTGGGATGCCATTAAATTAAAAAGCTTTTTCTTAGCCAAGAAATTAGTCAAAACAGTCAAGAAACAACCTACAGAATGGGAGAGAATCATGGCCTCTGATTCCTCTGACAGGATATTTACAAGGAACACAAAAAACCCAATAACAAAAATGCAAACAATCCAATCAATAAATAGGTCAGAGAGCTAAACAGAAACTTCTCAACAGAGGAAATTGAGCAAGCCAATGAATACATGAGAAAGTGTTCTAAATCACTGGTAATCAGAGAAATACAAATCAAAACTACCTTAAGATTTTACCTCACTCCAGTCAGACTGGCAAAGATGAAGAATCCAAAAAATAACAAATGCTGGGAAGGTTGTGGGGAGATAGGAACACTAGCACACTGTTGGTGGAACTGCAGACTGGTTTACCCACTCTGGAAAGCAGTGTGGAGACTTCTCAAATAATTAGGGTTGGATCCATCCTCATCTCTTGGTGCTTTACTCTGAAGAGCCCTCCAGGAAGTCTACCAGTGCGTGTGCCCACTATCCATCACGCCACTCTTCCTTCCCTTACCTTGCCCACACCTCAGGCCATCTTCTTATTTAGTTAATTATTTTTATCTCATAAATAACCCTTGACTCTATCCAACTAAAGGCAGATTTAAGTTAAAGTGTCACAGTGAGTAGGGAACTGAACTCCAAACTTTGGTTCTTGTGTTCCAATGAAAGAAGATTTAAAATCAATGAGAGAATTTATTATAAGTGAAAATAAAGTGAAAGAAGACTTAAGAGAGAGCAAGAGAAAGAGTGGGTCATCTCTTAGCAGAGAACGACAAAGGATACAATGCTACTCCCAAATGTAATGCTGATAGATCATTGTTGGGAAAATTGGATTCCACCTTCTGCAGTCTTTACCAATCAGTTAGACATTCATCTCCTCTTTCATGTCAGGCAAGGGAGTTTTTGAACCTAATTACTACCTTCCAAACTGATGGTGGCCATCCGTTCAGGGGTGTTTCATCAAGCCATATGTTAATACCCATATGTTAATGTGGGTATCGGTGTCAGTGATGGACAGACTTCTAGTTAGTGTACCTGTGCAATGAATGAAATTTACCTTCTGAACTGTATTTCAATGACCTCAATAGACCCTGCTAGAGTTAGTCTTATTGATGTTTCTTTCTTGACATATTTCTTAATTACCTCCTTTTGTTTCAATCTTTTATTCCCAGGATTTATACACCTGTTATTGTTCTGCAAGTAGTTTGATTATTCATTAAAGATATCCTATGATCCTGCTACAGTTTTGGTTCACATTCACTGTTCATCACTACTACCTGACACAGATCCACATCTCCTCACACTTGGCTGCCTCATGAATTAACTCTTTCTCTTTTGCAAAGCTCATTGAATCGGGGACTGGCTTTTTTCTTAAAGACAATTCTAGACAAGTTTGTTTTGGTGACAGCAATGTGAATTTTTCAGCTCCATTGTAATCTTATGGGACTGCTGTCATATATATGTTTCACTGATCTAAATGTCATGATGTGGTGCATGATTGCATGTGTATTTAACATCTTTGTATTATTATGAATAATACTGCAAGAAACATTGGAGTGCAAATATCTCTTTGGGATAGTGAATGTGTGTGTGTGTGTGTGTACCTCCTTTTCAAAGAGATCAAAGAGATGGCTTCCAGATCCTTGAGGAAGACAGTCCAGCAGGTTTGTAAAACTGGCAAGAGGCTAGGAGAAAATTTACATCTTAAAGAGAAAAAAATCGCATTTGCAAGTTTTCCAAAATGAATGCTTTAGGGAACGGAAGTCAGGGGCCTATAGTCAAGAAGAACACTATGTTCTTCTTCAGGCTGAGGGGAACATCAAAATGTTACTTTCGTATTAATTCTGTCCTATCCTGTATTTTATTATAAGGGAGAGACAAAAAAAGAAAGAAAATCCTCAGAGAAAACATATTTCTTGAAAATATGAAGAAGCAGAATTATTTTTCATTTTCCTGAATGTAGGATATTTGATCAGAGTCACCTGAGACAGTTTCAAACTGCAGAGAATCACTTGGACTAGTTGTGTTTTTGTTTTGTTTCTTTTGTAAGAAAAATCACAAATTGAAAGTTATGCTTGCTATCTACTAATCAGTAATTCAAAGGGAAGTGGCTGGCTCTTCATGTTTTTGAGAAGCTGCTCTGATCCTGACACAACACCATGAGGGGAGCCAGTGCATTATGGGTTCTAAACATCTCTCATTCTAAGAAAAGTCAACAGTAGAAAAAGATGTTTGTTATTGTTTTCCAAATTTGAGTGCAAAATATAGCAGGGAAATTTATGAGATAAAACAAACAAGATTTAAAATTCAGATGCCTTGCTTAGCTATCCTTTCTTTTCATGAATAGACATGCATTTATAAATATATTGTGATAGCCTTATTTTTTCAGCAGTTGTAATTAAAGAACTACTGTCACAGATGACCATATTTGTGAATCTTAGAAATGTAAATGTAAGTGAATTAAATTAGAAACAGAGGAGTTCATATGGTATAATTCCATTACTAAAATTTCAAAAACAGCAAAACTGATTTATGCTAGTTACCTTCACGGATTAATAACCAAAAGTAGGCATAGTGAAGAATTTGGGGGTTCTTTGCTATTGTCTATGTCTTTATTGTGGTTGGATTATGGAGGTGCATAAAAAGTCTCTGAGTTTCTATCAACTTAACATTTGTGCATTTTATACAAGTTATCAATGACTTAGACAAATGTATAAACACTCACAAGACAGTCTTAAGGGGGCTTTCAGATTCTTTAAGACAGAACTTCATGTTTTACCATAGAGATAGAAGTTATCTATTTAGCTATAACACCTTTGGGGTCTGTCACACAATTCAAATGGAGGCTGCACTCTTCATGGGCAGTCCTGAACCAGTGACTGAGCATGGGGTAGCTATAAAAGATGGGGCGGGAGGGGGAATGAATTACAGTTTGTTTCTAAAGGAAAAAGCCAAAATAAGCTTCCATGTTTTTGCTAAAAAAATGAGTTTCACAAACTCTGCATAGTTGATATTTTCTGCTCTATGATTTATATTCTAACAATCTAATTTAAGAGTCAAAATATTGGGCTGGGGATATAGCTCATGGGTAAGGTGATTGCCTAGAGTACCCAAACTCTGGGTTCGATCCCCAGTACCACAAAAAATAAATAAACAATAAGAGGTAAAATATTGTTTTTATAATTCTAAATGCAATAACATAATATGCTCTATGAATGAAATGATATTAGGGGATTAATGAATATTCATTCATTAAATTTCAATTAAACAATAATTAAAATGACAATGGCTAGACAAATAGTACAGAGGAAATTAAATCAAATGGTTGTCCTTGAAACTCTTATGTGTCAATCACTAAGCTTTATGTAATTGACCTCATTTGATATTTCCAAGGCTTAAAATATAAGTATTATTATCTCCATGTATGCCTGCAATAAGTACAATGTATAGTGGATGTAATGCAGGATTCAAATCGAAATTTTTCTTTCTAAAAGTGCTCTTTCTGTAATCTAGACCATCCTACCAGAAAATATAGATATTGGTATTGAAACAGAGAAAAATATGGCAGATTACAAATTATGTGTGACACAAGGTGAACCACTCTAATGCCAATCAATATGTTGGATGAGGGTTAGAGTTCTGTGGTAGAACACGAGCTTAGAATAAGCAAGGTCCTGAACAGTCTCCAGCACTAAAAAAATAAATAAAATAATTAAATGTGGTAATTAGAAACAATAAGAGGAAATATTAACTTGGACCCTTAAATAACATCATACAATATAAGAAATCCAAATTGGCCTATACAGTCTAAAGAAACCAGTGAAAATTATCAAACCAATAAAAGAGAAAAAAATTGCCAATATCAAAAATAAGAGAAACAACATGAAAACAGAACTCATAGATATTTAAAGTACTATAAACAATATTTTGAATAATTTAATGCCAATAAATGAAATGGAGAAAATTCTTTGAAAGACACACTTAATTAAAACTTGCATGCAAAGAAATAGGTACACGAAAAGTTTTGTATCTATTCAAGAAAATGAATTTATAGTTAAAATCCACCCCATAAAGAAAATTCCCAGCCTAGATCATTTCACTGGTGAAGTCTTTTTTAAACATTTAAGTTTAAAAAAGGAGCAATTCATTAAAGCTTCTCAAAACTCACTCAAAAGACCACACACAATCTATTTTTAAATGTGAAATAATTGAACAGATTTTTATTTAAAGGTATATAAATTGCAATCACATGAAAAGATGTTCAACATGTTAGTCATTAGGGAAATGTAAATTAAAATTATATGTCATTATACAACTATCAAAATGGCAGGTCACACTAATTTTTAGAGAGGATATGGAACAACTAGAACTCAAATAATTGGTAGGAATGGAAAATGGTACAATTACTTTTAAAAGAATTTGGCAGCTTTTAAATTTCACCTAGTATATCCCATGATATCCATTCCATCTGTATGAATTAGCTGAAGAGAAATGGAAGCAGGTACCTGTGCATTTTATTTGAATGTTCAGAGCAGATTTAAGTGCAATGCCAAAAAAAGAGAAACAACCCAAATTTCCATCAACAAGTAAATTGAAAAACTAAACAAGTTTTAGTATATCTGCACAATGCAGTCTTATTCAGCATTAAAAAGTAGATGGTCTATTGATACATGCAACATGAATGAATCTCAAAAAAATACTGAAGGAGGGCTGGAGCAGTGGCTCTGCGGTTACAGCACTTGCATGCGCGAGTTCGTGGGTTCAAACCCCAGCACCATGTGCACAACGAAGTCTCCGAGCAACGAAGCCACATGAAAACCTAAATAAAAATTGTTTCTTTCTCTCACTTTCTCACTGTCCCTCTCTCTTTAAAAAAATACTGAAGGAAATAAGCAAAAAAAAATTGTATATGTGATATGATTCAATTCCTGTATAATTCTAGAAAGTGTAAACTAATCTAAAGCGTCAAAAAACAGATTGATGGCTGTATACAGATTAGGGCAAAGGGTAGTTGAATAATGAATCACACCAGGCCAGGAGAAAATTTGGAGGGCTGATATGGCCATTTCCTTAACTGTGAAGATAATTTCACTAGTTTATCTATATCTCAAACTATGAATCAAACTAAGATATACAAATTATATCTCCGAACAGTCGTTTATGTAAAATGCACTTGAAATAAAACCAGAAAATGTTTAAGGAAAATTAGATTGTGACTTGAAATAATAGCTACCTGTTGAGAGATTAACTATGAAATGTAAAGGCATAATCTATCCTTCCATATATTTGGGAAAAGACTGACACTGTTTTCAATTCTAGAAAATAAATAAAAAATAAAAATCTAGGTGTTCTATATTTAGATGGATAAGGCTAGAATGTAGCATCACGAAAGAGATCATATTATATGTGCATGTATGTGCTATATACATATATACTATATACATACATATACTGTGTATAGTATACTCTCTATATACCATTTATCATCTAACTCCTTTTATTTTCAGACAAGTGTGTCTAGTCTGTTTCTATTTATTACTGAGCAATTTCCACATAATGTCTGGTTCTACTTGGCTCCCATAGTGCTGAAAACATGGCCAAAAAGAAAGAGATTTTTGTGTGTGAGTGATGCAACTCCTGTTATCCTCTGAAAATGAGTATATAATAAAATATTCAAAGAAATGCTTGAGATTAGCTCAGACCATTATGTACCTAGGTGCATTTAATCTGCTATATCTCTTTCATTATCTCTCTACCCTTCCGTAACCTTTTATGGCATGCCGAGTCTATGCCAGGCCTGAGCTACTTGATTCAAACTATATAGGGGGCACTTTCTCTTTAGATAGATGACACATAGATAGATAAACACACATAATTCATTTAAACTTCATAGCAAATTTCAAAATTGCTAAGCACTCAGAGAAAGCTTGATATGATACTAGATGGCAAGTGATAGGAAATTAGAACATGAAGCCATTTATCAGAATCACAAAAATTCAGAATACCAAGAGATGAAAACTTTGAAGTATGTCACCTTCCTTGCTTGGTTTATTATCTGTATAAGCTGAACTCTCCAGGAGTTTAGTATCATCACACAGTCTTCTTGAGCCAAAAATGAGCTCTGGTCCATAATCCCTCACCAATGTTTCCTTCCATTATATTATGTCACGTTTCTCAGTGCAATAAATGGTTGACAATGCTACAATTTATCTGGGAACTTGAAGCAAGACCAGATTATTCCAGCAATGATGAAAAAAAGTGTTGGAGAAAACTTGGCCATCTGCTTGTTACTCACAGCCTAACCTTCCCACTCTACCGAAACTAAAAAAAAAAAAAAAAGAATCTCAGTGGTTACTGGTATTGGAACTTCACGGAACATGCCCCTTTTCTGCTTTACAAACTGTGCCCCAAGTCCACTAGAACACATGGAAAGTCTGCTGGTTTCCATCTTCGTTAGCATTCTTGTGCTCAACATTATGTCCATTTACCCCTGTCAAAGTCAATCAAAAATACACATAAATTTCAATAGAGGATCTTTCATTTGGGGACAAATAAACAAATAAAATTGCAATCCAGTATAGACATGCATAGGCCCACGGTACTAGCCTCTGGTATATCCAAAGAATAAAAGGGTTTTATTTCAAAAAGAAAAGAAAAGAAAAAACAAATACACATTTTAAAAGAGAATTCACTGGCACTTTTGGTGCATGCAGGGCTCTGAGAAGTGACAGTAACTATGTAAAATCAGGCTTAAATAGGCAGTTTCATAATCAATTGCTAAGTGAAAAGTCTTCAGGATAAGGAAGGCCATTTCCTTGGATTGGGGCAGAGGTGGTTTCTGAGGGAGGCATCTGTGACCTGAGCATTCTTTTCCATGGCCTTCTACTCCATCTGATTGGGGTGTGATAGGAATGATTCCATTTTGGACAATGAATTTTCACACTCCTGAGTCTTAAGCAGAGAAGACAATACAAAAATGATCATTAAATACAGCTCACACATATAAGCATAAACACAAAAGTTTTGAAAGATATTTATTGCCTTTGAATGCCCTATGCATTGGTACCTGGGAACAAAAGACAAATGAAGAGTAAACAGGACATGTGCCTAGTTGATAAAATGCAGGTGAATTTTGTTTGCAGTCCATCCTTGTGCACCAGCCAGTCTCACATGGGGAAGTTTGCACTTGGCAGATTAAACAGGTATTGCCTTGATTTTGCATTGCTAGTATAACAAAATTACCAACTCAGTGGCTTAAACTAACTCAAAGTGATTTTCTTAGAGTTTTAGAGGTCAGAAATAATGATTTAGTTTTAGCAGAATACAATTTGAAGTGGTGGTGGTGTTGTGCTCCTCCTGGCGGCACTAGGAGGAGAATCCATTCACTTTTTGCCTTTCCCAGCTCCTAGAGTCTTTCCTTATTTCTTGGCTACATCCCTCATCTTCCACATCTGTCCTCACAATTTTACTAACCTTCCCGCCTTCTGGTTACATTGGGTTTATCTGGATAAACCAAGATAATCTCCCTGTCTCAAGAACTTTAATCTAATCCCATCCGCTGTCTTTTTTGGGGGGGGATTTGGAAATTAGTGCATGTACATCTTTGGGCAAAAGGGCATCATTTTGCCTACCCCAGGAACTAACTTTCTCAACTATGATAACACTCCATTTCTAAAATCTGTTTCTCATTAAGAATATATAATAACTTTATGAAAAGAAGGTAAGTATGTTTTTGTGTTAAAATAACCTTGTTAAGAATATAGATGACTACTTTTGATTCTGCCTTTTAGGACGATGAAATACCTTGAATAATGGGTTACATACACTTCCAGTAGGGTGAGTTAGTGAATGTTGATGAAGCAAAGGATTTGAGGTCCAATGACAGGGACCCAGCTCCTAGCTCTGTGAGAGTTCCTTAGCATTGCTCCTAGGAAACCTTAAGTGCTCAATGAATACCCATTGCATGCAACTAAAAGGCACTCTAAAAATCAGCCAGCTAAAGCTCTTAAAAAGATGAGCACAGTAGGTGGAAAAAGAGAAAATGGAAGGGCATAATTTATCTTGTGGATTTATTAAGACATAGTGTGTTCCTTAAATTGAGCTTTCCCCCCAATTTATAAATTTCCCCAAATATCATGAACTGTAATGAGACATTAAGACATGAAATATGAAAATGAATCTAATCATATTATTCAGCATCTAATGAACCATGCAAGTTAAAGAAATTGTTTTATAAAATAATTATCTATATGTATCAGATAATAAAAATTTGTACCTTAAAGATAAGATTTGGGTCTTAAAGCAAATTGAGCTGACTTGGAATGAAAAATAACAGGGATTAGCCAATTAATATGATGGAAATCTTTCAAATAAGAACAGATACACAGTTTATCAATATGTTCTTGGATTGGTGATGGGAGAATGGATGACTAAGCAGTTTGGGGGTCTCTAGTCAGAATCAACTAAATGTGCACAGCACAGTATATGGAATCAAGACAGGGTCACCATCTGTCAACTGTGATCATCACTGCCACCCTCCTTCCCTGACTTCATTCCGGTCTGTTCTTGGTGAAGTGCCATTTTCAGAGTATATTATGGCTGGTTCTAATAGCTCTATTTATCAGTGGCCCTCTTAACAGCAATTCCAGTTTTCTAAAAATATTTCTAGGTGCCAGGATAGGTGGACAGTTTAGCACTGCGTTTTCAGTATCACCACCTCAGGGTTTCCTGGCCTGGAGATGTAGCTCAGTGGTAGAGTGCTTGCCTAGCATGCACCTGCCCTCAGGTTTAATTCCCAACACCTTAACTATTTATGTAGTAGTAAGTTAAGGTAGGTTTCCTAGTAAAGCTATAGTAACAACTCACATGTATTATGAATAGTCTCAAGAATATTGTACAAAGCCTCAAGCTTTCTCCTTTAAAGTTGAACAATTCAAATTATTACCTTATCAGCCTTTCTCTCCTCACATTTCACTGTATCTGAAGCAAGATGCATGTTGCTGCCTCCTTTTTAACCAAAGCAGGCCTCCTTCTTCTTTCTTCTTCTTCTTCTTCTTCTTCTTCTTCTTTTTCTTCTTCTTCTTCTTCTCCTTCTCCTTCTCCTTCTCCTTCTCCTTCTCCTTCTCCTTCTCCTTCTCCTTCTCCTTCTCCTTCTTTTTAAGAAAGAGGGGACAGGGAGAGAGAAATAATTTTTATTTAGTTTTTCATGTGACTTTCATTCCTCGGACACTTCGTTGTGTATGTGGCGCTGGGGTTTGAACTTGTGTACTCATGCATGCCAGGCAAGCACTGTAGCTGCCGAGCGACTGCTCCAGCCCCCAAAGTAGGCATTCTTATCCTCTCCCTCAGTGGGTACATAATTGGGTGTTTGTGCACTCTAGTCAGGTTAGTGGGGAGTGGTGAAGGACTGCGGAATTTTACAATAAAAAGTCCCTCAATATCTCCAAGCAGTGACTGATTTAAGGAATCTTCACTGAAGTTCTCAAACATGATCACGTCTATTTGTACCTACACAGAGGCAGATTTACAAATTAGTTTCTAAAGTAATTCAAATCTCTTAGTTCTCCAGGAAGAATAATTAAACTTGTGACTATCACATTAAGCAGATATGCATGCATTTATTCTAAAGACACCTTAACTTTTGGCTATCTAATATTTAGGCTATCTAATGTTTAAGTTTTTATAATACTTTCTGTACTATAATTTTTAAAACTGAAAACATAAATATTGGTTCTACAAATTACTACTTCATTTTGTTTTTAAAGAGAGAGGGACAGTGAAAAAGAGAATCAATTTCATTTTTTCATGTGGCCTTCTTTGCTCCAACACTTCATTGTGTACTTGGTGCTGGGGTCTGAACTCTGCTGCTTGTGCATGCCAGGCAAGTGCTGTAACCACTGAGCCACAACTCCAGCCTCTGTTTTGAGCTTTAACAACTACTAATGTGCCCTTCACATAGAATTGAAGCATAATGACACATTTGGGTAAACAAAATTGGCACATGCTTTAAGTACCATTATATTATCTTTAAAGTGAATGAATTATAAGGTTTTACTCCCTGAATCATCTGTGCTTCTGCTGTAGGACTACCCTTCAAAGAATGAATGAATCACATGCAATTGAGTGTTAGCTCTATAATTAAAATTCTCCTTTTTTGTAACAAATGAGGGTCAGAAATTTTATGCAACAGATGTAACAAGAAATATTTTAAAAAATGATTTTAACAAGAGGGAAAACTTGTAATGATTATACAAAAGATAGTGTCCAGAGAGGGGGGAAGCAACAAAGAGGATTATCAAGTGACATAATCTGATGAAATACATTTCAATGTCACTGTTCGTTTTGAAGAAATAGACATTTTAAAAAATAACAGAGGAACCACTGCTAACACCAAACTCAGGTCTCAGTCTAGTAGTATAGAATTAAATACTGTTCATGCTGCCTCAAAACTTGGCAAAGATCTGAAAAGTCACAAGTGATTCCAAATAGCCCCATGTTCTAAAGCAAGATGTTCAACCTCACATACGGGATTATCTGTGAGATTGAGAATAGTTCACACCAGCATTAACTCATCACCCAAAGTTTTGGGGGACCTCTGATGCATAAGCTTTGTATTCTGTCCTCTCTCTTCTCAGTACCCGTGAAGAGAGGAAGTGGATCCTTCCTTCTCTTTGAGTCAAATGAGTTATCTTTAAAAGAAGAACATGTAGGGAGCTCAGCATTGGCTTTTAAGAACTGATGTCTGCCTCTTGCCTACTAGAATTTAAATCTAAGAGGCTGTGGTTGTATTCATCCTTGTTAGCATCAAAAATGGGAGAAAATTGTCCTGTACCTCAAAGCAGAGTGACCAACAGTCTTGGCTTTCCTAACTCTGAATATTACGGTTTAGATCTAGAATGTCACCCAAAATCTCAGGTGTTAAAGAGTTCTCAGTGCAGCAGTGTCCACGGGTGGAATGTATGGGGAATGATTCCATCGTGAGGGCTGTAACCTCATTAGTGGATTAATCCATTTGATGGGTTAATCATTTGAATGGACTACTGAGTGGAGATAGAAGCTGTAGGCTGTGGGCAATAGTTGGAAGGAATAGGTCACTGGGGTCATGCCCTTGTGCACTAAATCTTTTCCTTTCCCTCTTCCCCACTTTCTCCCTCCCCTTCTGCTTCCTGGCTGCCATGAACTGAGAAGCTGTCTTCCACCATACTCTTCCGCCATGATGCTCTTCCCAACTCAGGCCCAGAGCAATGGAACCAGCTGACCATGGACTGATATCTCTCTAAGAATGAGACTAAATGTACTTTTCCTCTGTTGAGTATTTATGTCATATATTTTATATGACGTATTGTATGTCATATATGTCATATGTCATATATTTATGTCATATATTTTGATCGCAGCAAGGAAAAGCTTTCTCATACTCTCGGGGAGTTTCCAGAAATCTGAGTTTCAAAGATAAAACTGGGAAAGTCCTGGCAAACAAAGGCTGCTAAATTGTCACTATAATCTAGCAATAATATATAGATATTTCCTACATCTAGATTTGGACTTTATCAAAAGACCCAAATTAAGTAGTCTTGAGGAAGCTTCATTCAAGAGGCCTCCACTGGAAACTTGAAAGGACTCATAGGGTGAAAACACCTAAGAAATCATATACAAACCAGGATTTTACCTGGCAAATAATATTCAGGGTTTCCCAGGTCAGAGGAAACAGGAATGGTCCCCTAGGAACCTATCAACACTCCCACAGGAAAAATAAGGGGAGCTTTGGCTACCTGCCAAGCCTAGAATGTAATTTGCTAGATTATACATTTACTGGACAAATACGTTTTCCTCCTGTCACCACTTCCACCTTCTTCCTCCAGAACTCTGAAGGCACCCCACGGAGTGGCCAGTAGCCGCCCTGTTGATACAAGGATAACAAAGCCAACCACCAACCCCTTTTCACCAGTTTTGTAAGCCTGAGGTGGTGGTAAATCAAGAGAGAAGAGTCTCCCTAAACTATACCTGACATTGTATTATCTAAAAGTGGCTAGAGAACTATTTGTTTATTATCTGAGAATCAAAAACAAACAAATAAATAAAAAGCAACAACAAAAAAACTATGGATCCCTATAATTTTGCTAAGAGATGGGCAAGAAAACATTGAAAGAGGAGCTTGAAGGGTCTATGTAAGAAAGAATGAACTCACACTTAGTTCATAAAATAAATTCAGGACTTGAGGTATATAAGACACAAAATTATAAATAAATTTTCACTTCAAGAGTATGCAGGCAAAGTCGTTGAGTACTCAGATTTTCTAAATAAGGGTAAAAGAAATACTTAGGGAAGAGTCTGAGGATGCAAGTGGAGTTTTAGGGTGACAAAAGTGAAGTTCAAAACAACAGAGGAAGAGTTTTAATAAGGTAGGGAAGAGTAGAAGAACCCACAGGAAGACAGGTAACCTGAAAGACTTGAAATTATCTTCTACCTGAGATTAACATCCATATAACTTCTGAAGGATCAGCTGGCTTAGAATCCTAGTGGATGCTGGTCCATTCAGGACACAGCCTTCCCCACTTACCTGGACATCACAGGTCCACTGGGCTGTTGTTCTATCCTGGACCTCCACCCTATGTAATGGGGTTTTTGGGTTAGGGAATGTAGAGAAGGAGTGCTGGGATTTCAGAGGGAAACAGGAGGCCAGGGACTATATCCAGGACCAGATTCTCAAGTCTCCTTAGATATCCACATTTAGATTTCTTTTTAAAATTGGGTTATATGGACACTGGTGCCAAAGACCAATTTTGCTTATTTTGTTCTACTTTGATTCCTACCACCGAAGAAGCTAAGATGATAGGACACAATAACTAGCCCTGGAAAGACTGAAGTTACTTGAACTCTCACCTTCAACCATATTAACATAGTGCTCTTTATCATATTAACTTCTTGATGGTCCAAATGGATCACTGCATAACGCCGTGCAGAGTGAGCCGAGGAAGTTTGTCTGATGTGGAGAATAAGCTGAGCCTGAAGTGCAGCCTCTGATGCTTGTCAAAATATAGGCCATGGTGCAACAGTTGACAGAAAGCAATAGCTTTATTTATTCTGTTCATAGAAAAGTGATTTATGTGATACTGAAGAAGACTAGAAGCACATACCCAAGTCTGTTATAAGCAAGGTCAAGAATTAAAACCTTACCCTGAGACCAAACAGATATTCACTTCAAGTCCTTACTCTGCTTTTGAATTTTAACTTAAATTTAAATTTAAATCACTATTTCTTAAAACATCTTTAAAAATATTACAAAGAGATATGACACTAACAGAGAAAGTAATTAGATATACAAAAGGTTGCCTGTGACAGAAAATTTAATTAAAGATAGTAGTCAACAGGAAGTCTTTTAAAATAGTTACAGAAAATGTCACAGCCAGGAAAGGTGGGTGTGATTGATTCATCCATGGAGAATTATCACTTAATGTCTTAACAGCAATCTATATAAAGTTTCCAGGTGATTTTCAATAGAAACTGTTTATAATTCATCTCAAAGTAATTAATTCAAGAAGAAAAGAGAGCTAAATGTTACTTAAAAACAAATGACAGTGCTACACATTCGTGTGCCTCAGTATTTTATAGGACAACTCGGGATAAAACGTCCAAGAGGATGAGATCAAATGAAAAGAAACAATTACTCTACTGTTATGCAAACACCAGAAGAATCTCTGGGTCTGGAATGAGGAAAAGGCATAAGATGATTCTTTGTATCAGTTGAACTTTTTTATCCCCCCCCCAGTTTGACTTCTTGATATGATGCACATTTCTCATTCATATTTTAATATTTTGGGCCAATTGGAAATAAAATAATGTCTAGTTAAATTCACATTTTACCATCACATACACTATATGAATGTTGTCTGTTCCTTGAAAATATGTTAAAATGCCCATCAACATCAAATGGGTTGGATTCGTTAAGTATTGCTTTCGTGTGAGGTGAGGGGAGGGGAAAATTCCTTCTTGTTTTCTATGTGAGAAATTATATATATAAAGGATGATATATATTTCATGTTTCCAAATGTAACACAACTCTCAAAGTACATAAACCCAGCTATTGGTAAAAAAATAATTACCAATAGTGCAAGAAATTACAAAAACAATATAAAGAAGAAAATTTTCAATACTGAGAGACACAAGATGAAAAGAAAAAACAGCTCTATAAAATGCCAGGCAGAAATATAAAAAGACTACACAAAAGTACGACATAGTTAATTGCTGAAAAACTATGAAACAGAAAAAAATAATTAAAATTGTTGAGAAAAATACATTGGTTTTACAAAAGCACTAAACAGGTAAAAATATTCTCAAACATCAAAGATCAAAGATAGAAAAGAAAGACTACTACAAAACTGCTAAAATAGAAGAACTGAAAACTTTCAACTTATTGCCTAGCAAAAGTTTCCTCCATAAGTGAAAATGAAATATTATTCTCAGTCAAACTTAAGTTGTTGCTTACATATTTGTACTGAGATATCCTATAAGGATTTTTTTTAATATGAAAAAGGTTATTTCAGGCAGAAATAGAAATGCAGAAAAGAATGAAGAGTACTGGAAAGGATAAATATGTTGGCAGATATAAATAAATATGAACTGTATAAAATGATAGTGTTTTGTAAAATCTAAAATGTTTTAGAATTAAAATGCATGACAAAAATGTCTGGAAAGGGTAAATGTATTTAAAATGTAATATCCCAACATTAGTGGAGAAATGGTGGAAGTAGTAGTTTTAATTCTACTGTGTAAGTTAAGAAGACATGTGGGCTGGAGAGGTGGCCCAGTGGCAGAGCGCTTGCCTGCCATGTTTGAGGTCCCAGGTTCAATCCCCAGCAATGCATACACAAAAAAATAAAGGAACAACAAAAAACCAGATTAAAAAAAATGGGCTCTTTCTCTCTTTCTCTTCTCTCTCTCAAAAGAAAAATACATGTTGTGATTTCCTTGGTAACGTCTGAAAATAAAGTAAAAGGATCTTGTTCTGTTATGTAAATTATGAGGCATATATAAAAGAATACATATATGTAAATGTATATATAAATATGTATACGCATATACATGAACACATAAAAATATAGATAATGAACAGGCTGTTAGGTTCACCCTCAGCCACTGGCTGGGGGCAGGGCTTCAGACAAGCCATGTGGCCATGGCGGCTGGCTTGGGGCAGGGCATTGGGCACTTTGCCCCAAAAAGAACAGCCAATCAAAACGCTGGCTGACAAGCTCCAATAGATGGATTGGATCCACCAGCTAATCTCCGAAAGGCTAACCCCATCAACTTCTCTCATTTCCCTAAACTATAAAAGCAGCTTCCCAGCTGAGGTCCAGCGCCATTTTACCTGCATGCCATTTCCCCTGCCTGCTGGTCACTTCCTCTGGCCGCCCTCATTATGGAGGTGCAGGTGAATTTGGCCTGGGAGCAGCAAATCCCAATAAATACCCATGCCTGAATTTACACCAGTGGCTTCTGATTTTCCTATTTTTTACACAGGCTAAATGGAAGAAAATGAGTTTATTTATAGAAAGATCACAAAGGAAAATGAAACCGACATAAAACATGTAAGTTCATTATATACGAATTTTAAAATGCTAGTTTTTAACCAAAGTATATGTTCAATTGCAAAAATTGTAAATGAATTATCTTAAACGCAGATTTTTTGATTACATCTAAGGGGGGAAAGAATGCTGCTCCCAATATTGATGCTTGACTATAAGGATCCAAAGCTGAGCTTTTATCAGCTCTCACTTCCATGACCCTGTCCTAATTTGCAAACTTCAGGGCTGATAGTAACAAAGCGGTTATTTTCTGCTATTTGGGGGGAAAAAAAGATGCAAAACACTCTAATGTTATTTTTAATCCACAAACTCATAATTCTTACCTACTACAGTTAATGTCTTTTTTGTGGGGGGTGGTACTGGGGATTGAACCCAGAGGTGCTCACTGAGCCAGATCACCAAACATTTTTTTACTTTTTATTTTGAGACAGTATCTCTAAGTTGCTAAGGGACTAAGTTGCTGAGGCTGGCTTTCATCTTGCTGTCCTCCTGCCTCCACCTCAAGCCACTGAGACTACAGGCATGTGCTGCTGCTCCTGGCTACAGTTATTGTCTTTTCTTAGATTAATTATCAGTGTTTTAATTTTCCATAAAATTATCAAATCAATGTAGGTAGAATTTCTGTATCAAGCTTTAAAATTTTTATTAACATGTATTAATTATACGTATTTATGAGGTATGGTGTCATATTTCATTACATATATGTTGTCTTTCAAGAGTGAATTTTTCTGCAGTGAATTCTAGCTTTTAGTCACTTACCAGGTAGTGTCTTTGAATAGTTTTTTTTAATGAATATTTTAAATTTTATAATTATTGTCTATGGAAAAGTTTCCTGATCAGATTCTGGAACAATCATTATAGAATGTAGTTTTTAGATAATAATTTGAAAAAACACTTTTTTTTTTTTAAAAGAGAGATGGCCAGTGAGAGAGAAAGAGAGAAACAATTTTATTTAGTTTGTTCATGTGTTCTTTCATGTGTCCAAAACTTCGTTGTGTATGTGGTACTGGGGTCTGAACTCCAGTATTCGCGCATGCCAGGCAAGCTCTGCAACCACCGAGTAACCGCTCCAACTCCCTGAAAACCACTTTTTGAAAGAAAAAAATATATTAAAGCGTTATTTTGCCATTCTTTGCAATTACTAATGATCATTTCTTCATATTCAACTCCATTATTGTTTCTTCTGTGAATTGTCAAGCGTGTTCTTTGTCAAATTTTAGATATTTTGCTAATCTATTTCTAAAATATTAAAAATTTATTATACATTTTGATTTTATAAATTTTATTTTGATTGGGAATAATTTATTTAGTTTAATTTGCATTATTATACTTTTATTCTACCACATTTCCTTCAGTTAATATCTGAACTTTACATGTATAATCTACTTTTTCATCCCTAGAATGATTGCACATTATATATTTTATTTTATATAGAATTGGATTATATTTTAACATTTAAACCATCTTATTAATAATGGTAATTTAGATTCAGCACTATTTTCCTAATTTGTTTTATCACTTCTGCTTTTCAAATAATATTCCCTCTCCATATTGAATCATTTTGCATATTTTTGGTTGTCTAGAGTACTTTTTTAAGTAATATATTTGCAACAAAGTACACATGAGGAAGGGCTCTGGAGTATCTGACACTTTTTATTTTATTTCATCATTAATGAGAAGAGTTTACCTATTTATTAAGTCTTATATTCAATGTATTTTTCTCTCAGAAATTCTAGGAACTTACTAGCTGCTTTTACTTTAAATTCACAAACAGCAATTTGGATTTTGTTTATGTTTAGGTATCTATGTTTTTGGTTTTTGCTGAATGCTTTCAAGCATAAAAAGAGAAGTAATTTGAAAGGCAAATAATTAGTTTAATTATGTTCAGGTATATGCGCATTTTTTCATAAAATCTGGTGATTGCTTTTAATTTTCAGATACTGCCCTCTGGTGAATATTAAAACCAATAATAATATCTCCCTAATAATCTCTAACATACAGATGAAAGGAACCAGAAATTATGACTAACAAACTGATAAGTAAATGATAGGCATACTGATCTCAGATGTTAATTAGAAGGGAGTGTGTTGCATATATTTTGAAATATCTACTTAGGCTTGTCAAAAAGTGTTAGTGAATGCATTCGAGCTTCCTTTTGTTTTTGGTATGGTTAACACCTCTTAGGACATATAGAGATGAGCAAATACTAAGACAAGAATTTTAGCTATAATCTGAAGATAAGGATGATGAATACAGTGTTTCTCTACAGCCTATGAAATAACAGAATTTTATTTTACCACTCTTTATTAATGCATCAAAATCTGAAGATAGGAAACAAGGACAGGAAGTTTGTCCCCATGAGATTCTGTCCGTAGTACCAACAATGTGCAACTATTTTTTATTTTTCCAAGACCACAAAATTCACCCTTCCTCCAATTTTTTACTATTCCCAAGAATGTAGATTCATAAACATTACGCCACTAACAGACCATATGTCATAGTTATCAGTCCCACACTCAAAGTATACCTGTTTATTAGCAGCAGACCACTTATACCTGATGAAATAAGAGGAATCTTTAATGTAGCACATCTAATAGGATCTTATTTGTGTATTGGTTTGGCCCACTTATATCCTGGTAGAAAAGAAGATTGATTCCATTGGACCTATGTAAAATAAGGGACTATAGTAAAAATGATAAATATAACATCTAGCCATCATCCCAGGTAGTTCTGTTGTTTTTTTTTTAAGTCAATTGTTGTTAGTTGTCCTGGACTCTGCCAGGAGAGATCTAAAGAGTCAGTTTAACTCTTTATAGATATTAGTAAAATTCAAATTTAGATTCTTTGCTAAATGATTTGTGATTTCTCTGTTTAAATTATTACATAAATCTCAGTTACTAGAATCATACTCTGTATATGCTTCTGTAGATTTGTTAAGTTTGCCTGAAGTTGCAAGAATTGATTTATTAATGATCTATTAAAATTATCTGTATGATAGCTTACCATGGCTGTAATCAGTGTCCAGTGGGCTGGGATTATGGCATGGAATTTGCTATGGGAAGACCTTCTTTGCAGCTCCCTAAAGTTGGTGAAATTTTGTGGCTACAGATTTTATATGAGCTTGCTTTTCCAAAAACTGCAAGGGAGAGGAAGAGAGAAAGACTAGCAAAAAATTATATGTATTTGAGTACACATAACCATGTACATTCCATTATTTTTTCCACAATGTAATGATTATAGACAAGTTATAATCCCCTCCACACAAGAAGGAACTACATACAAGTCTCGATACTGGGTGACTCATGCAGGTCATCTTAAAGTCTGTCTACTCTGATGCTCAAGTGGGAAGTTACCTTGAACATTTGATTTTTTTGGTTTGTAATCAGAATATCTCTGGTTTTGTCATATTATGCGTTCAATGAAATTAGAGAGGTTAGCATTGTGTGATTCAAAGGATTTATTCTTGTTTGCATGCTTTTTGACCTACTAACTTAAGGATTATTGATAGAGCAAACAGGCTCTGAACAAATGTCAAGGAAAATAATAGATAATGAAATATAAATATCCTTTAGATTGTATCAAAAATTTTGATAATTGCAAGGGAATTCATTAATAAACCAATAATATTAATAATTTAAATAATTAAATATATTTAAATTTAATTCAATGTAGTAATTAAAGATATTTACAAATTAATTCAATGTAATTGTTAATTATGTTTGGAGAAAAACCTGTATCTTCCATTTCTCATTAGTATCATTTCCATATTTTATAAATTAATTGAAAACAAACTGTATTGCTCTTTCTCAGCATAAAAAGAACTTCTAAGATTTCTAATTGATTTTGAAGCATTAAAGGAAATTAATAAATGATATTAGTCAGATTTAATGTAAATAATAGTAATGTATCTGACCACTAAACTAATATAAGGAAAATGTAAAATTAAAATCAATTAGTCTTCCTCTGAGAAAATTAATTCAAGTCACATTTAAACTTACTGTTGTTTATATTATGTTTCAGAGAAAAAAATCAGGGAGAGATAACAGTTGATTTTTAAACAAAAATGAGTCAAGTAATTGCAATTGTACAAAGATTTATCTTGATGTGAAATGCTCACTAACTTGGATCTATATATCTTTTGCATGCAATCAGTATAGGAAGTCTTCAATTTCATAACCTTTTATGACTGGAAACAGCTCGAAATGAGCCTGAAAAAGTTAGCCTTTCTTTTCTTCATTTCATAAAGCAGTGAACCTTCAGCAAGATGTAGGTCAATTCTCTGAGTTTTGTCTATCCAGATGAGGGTTTTTCTAGAAAATTTTGATATCTTTCAGATTAAATGTTTTTTAAAATTTACCTTTATGTCCTTTGTAGGTGTTTTAGCTACATTTCATGGTTTCGGTTTAATACAGATTGCATTAGGATTTATAATAGCCATCTTCATAGTTATGGTTTGGTTTTCCAACAAATGATGGTATTGTCAGTGCCACCTACAATGGTACCATCCAACAAAGACTTCCACATCCCTTTCCCCATATGCTGAGCCCTCCTGTGTGTATTGTTAATGTCATAATGTGCTCCATAAATTTTTTTTTACTTAGAAGTTCAGAGGACTTTTTACATAGATTTCTCAATAGGAAAGAAAGTGTCTCCATCCTCTCACCCTCATGATTTCCTTCTGATGTTGTTTTACTTTAACATTTCTTGACTGCTGATCAGCTGAGCAAAAATCTTTCAGTTTCTTTTGTGTTAAAAACATCTTTACTTCACCTTTAGTTTTGAAAGATATTTTCAAAATGTTGGGCTAAAATTCTAGGTTATTTTTTTCCTATTATACTGTAAGGTGTTGATTTTCAGTTTTTCCAGTGAGACACCTGCCATCACTCTGTTTCTCTAGTTGATTGTAAGGTCATTTCCTTTTATGGTTAGTTTTAAGCAATTTAATTATGATTTGACAGTGTCAAATCTTTATTTTGCTCGGAGTGAAATACTTAGAAGGGTATATTTATAAATTTCATTAGACTTTTAAAAATTTTGGCTGATATTTCTTCAAATGTGTCCTCCAGCTCCCCCTCTCTGTTTTCACTGATATTTTTTGTTGATTTTTTCCAGTCCTTTTTCTCCTTATATTTTATTTTGAGTAGCTCATATAATTATGTCTTTGAGTCAACTCATTATCACTGAATTAATATTAATTCTATTGAATACATTTTAAGTCACAGTTTTTTCTAATCCCTAAAGTTTTTTATTTTAATTCATCCATGTGTCTCCTTACTATGTTCATGCTTTCCTTTACCTTTTGTATATGTGAGATACTATTATGATAGCTCTTTTAATGTTCTTTTGGACAAATTCTATCCTTTGAGTGATTTCTGTAACATTTTATTGATTAATGTTTCTTTATGGATCATATTCTTTAGATTACTTGCATGCCAATTAACTTTTTGTTGAGTGCCACTGTTAACTTTTTTTGTTTTTAGGATACCTTCCAAAGACTTAGATTTGTTAGACAAGACCAGAACAGCAGTCTTGGGCTAACTATGTCTTTTCTTATTATTTTTTTTTTTAAAGAGAGAGAAGGAGAGTGAGAGAGAGAGAGAGAAAGAGAGAATCAATTCTATTTAGTTTATCATGTGGCTTTCCTTGTTCCAACACTTCATTGTGTATATGGTGCTAGGAGTTGAACCCTGTTCCCTTGTGCATGTCAGGCAAATGCCATAACCAATGAGCTGAGCCACAGCTCCAGTCCCTATGTCTTTTTTTTTAACAAGAGAGAGAGAAACGGTTTTATTTAGTGTTTCATATTACCTTCATTGCCCCAACATTATACTGTGTACGTGGTCCTGGGCTTCAAACTCAGGTCCTCCCACATGCCAGGCAAGTGCAGTAACCACTGAGCCACTGCTCCAGCCCCTAACTGTGTCTCTTAATCAAATAGTAATTTACTGAATGCTCCATGTGCATGTGTACTGTGGGTTTTTTCCTCCTTGTTATCCCCACCTTTGTGTAAACTCCAGAGATTGTTTCAGCTCTTTCTTTTGCCTCAAGTAATTTACTCAGACAGGTGCAATTTCTATGATGAAGAAGATGTTGCTACTTTGCACATAGCTCCAACTTCTAAAACACTCTTCTCTGCACATTCTAGCTGCCTTGCTCACCTCAAAGTCTCAGTTCTGTTCCTTAATTCAGGAAAACCACCAAGCTTTCTTTGTTTCACCCTTGCATGGTAACTAACAAACTCTTTCCCAGATAATTGGAGAATTCACAGAGCTCATCTTATTTAATTCCCCTTTCTCAAGGAGCAGTAATGGGTGTTGTTGTCCATCATCTGGAAATATTGTTTCATATTTTATGTCCAGTTTTCATTTATCAATTGTTGTAGTTATGTTTCTCATTGCTGTGACCCAAAAATCTAACAAGAATTTTCAGAGGAAAGTTTATTTAGGGACTCACAGTTTCAGAGGTCTTTTTCCATAGGTGGTTAGCTCCATTGCTCAGGGCTCAAGGTGAGAAAGAACATCATGGTGGCAGTGTGTGGCAGAGGGAAGTGGGTCAAGGCATGCTTCCCAGAAGCAGAGAGAGACTCTACTCACCAGATATAAAATATATACCCCAAAGTCAAGCCCCCAATGACCCACCTCCTCCAGTCACCTCCTACCAGTGTACAGTTGCCAGTTAATCTCTGTGACAGGATTAACTCACTGTTTGGGGTAAGATTCATAACCCAATTATTCTACCTATGAGCATTTTTTAAATTGTCTCACATGAGTTTGGGGGACATCTTTCATCCAAACATCAATTAAAGTGCACATGTAAATCCATTTCTTGTTACTCTAGGATGAACAGAATAGGAAATACCCAACTGGTATTTCTGAACTGTCTTTCTTTACTGGCACTCAGTCCTTTGAGAACAGGACACAGCCTGCTAATGCTGCTCTGAGGTGGTATCGTCAAGATGTTTCTAAGAGAACCAGAAAAAATGGACTCCAACTGCAATTATTGCTAGATCCAACTCTTACTGCTAGGCAAAGTTTGGCTGGGTGATGCCAACAGGAATGTGTTCTTTCTCTATTCTAATCTCTGACAAAGAAAAACATGGTGTGTCAGATCAAATTTCATAAACCAAATACACAGTGATGTAAACTAATGTGGTTTCACAAGTCAGACCTGCCACTGAAGTGTTATATATAATAGTGTTGATTTGTAATTCCTTTAGATCTTACCATGGCTGCTCAGAGATACCTCATTCCAGAGCATAACCATTCCTTAGCAGCTTATATCTGATGATTCTTCTCCACCAGGTTAAAAGAGACTGTTATGTTTTGGATTCCAGGTGTTCCCAAAAAGCTCATGTGTGAGACAACAAAAGAAGACTGAGAAGTGAAATGATTGGGTCATGAGAGCCTTAACCTAATCAACAAATTAATCCCCCTGATGCAGAATAACTGGGTGGTACCTGAAGGCAGGTAGGGTGTGGCTGGAGGGGGTAGGTTATTTGGGGTGTGCATCTGGAGTATATATTTAGCAAGTTGAGCTTAGTTGCTCTGTCTCTGTTTCCTGATCATCATGTGAACACCTTTCCTCGCCAAACTCTTCCACCATGATGTTCTGCTCACCTCAAGCCCCAAGGAATGGAGCCAGCTTTTATGGACTGAGATCTCCAAACCTGTGAGCCTCCAAATAAACTTTTCCTGCTGCAAAATTGTTCTTGTTGTATCTTTTAGTCACAGCAGCAAAAAGCTAACTGAAACAAGGACTGACCATTTGTAGGACAGTTTTGATGAGTCATATATAACCCCAAATTCCATGTGGGTCTGGGCAAGATTTTATCAGTCCTATTTTACAGTTATTCTAGTTCACTTCTCCCTCTTCCCAATCCTGTTTCTCACCCTTCCTCCTATGAGTATCTCTATTCTACCCTGCTTTCCAAATAGAGTCTCACTATCTGCTCTGGAGCACCCAACCTGGGAAGAGCTTTATAGAGCTGAGATGATAACTTCACCTGCAGTGGAGTCCATCACTGTGGTTACTCAGCATTCAATCTCCATGCTTTCAAACAACATTGCTCTTCCCATTCTTTGAATGCATGAAGGTATTCTCACTCTCTCATCTAAGGGGAAGACACAATAGTCATGGCCCTCTGTACCAGATGATAGTCAGAGACTTCATCTCTGGGAAGTGTGAATTATTCTCCAAATTTGGTAGCATTCCCACCTAAATGTTCTAAATCTAAACCCAAAATCATAATGTTAACCATCGTGACAGTCCTTATTTAAGATAGTTAGTGGCAAGAGAGAGGAAATATCTAGTTCATAAAAACATATATAATAACAAAAAATATTACTAGCTGCTACTCCAGGTCATGAGTCTGTTACTGGGATGAACAACACCAATTTCCATTTCCTACTTCCATCTGCACTATACACTCCATGTTTTCTTTTTATTTTTTTATTAAGAAATTTATTTGTTGAACAATCAAATAAGCTTCTAATGAAATAATATATATAAAATCTGAAAATTAGATCTACCCCCAAGAGCCCCCCCAATTACTCACCCTTATCCCTCCCCCACCCCTTCCCCATAGGTCTCTAAGAATGCCTTAGGTTGCATGTCGTTACACCTTATCCAGATTTAAAACATGAGAATTGATCTTTCTCAATGGCCGGCCAGAATTTAGCTCCAGCCTCCACAGATGAGTGAAGACATTCGACCCTTGGTACTCTGGATTATGCTTATTTCACTCAGCATATTTTCTTCCACAGCCATCCATTTAATTTCAAAGGCTGCAATATCATTGTTTCCAATTGCTGAGAAGAACTCCATGGTATAAATGTGCCACAGTTTTTGGATCCATTCATCCAGTGAGGGACATCTGGGTTGTCCCATAATTTAGCAAATGTAAATTGAGCTGCTATGAATATTGATTTTGCTGTGTCACTATAATGTGCTTATTCTAAATCCCCTGGAAAAATACTCGAGAGGAATAGCAGGATCATATGGTGGGCTCATCCCTAGATTTTGGAAGATTCTCCACACTGCTTTCCAGAGGGGCTGTACCAGTCTGCACTTCCACCAACAGTGTGCTAGTGTACCTATCACTCCATAATCCCTCCAGCATCCATTATTATTTTCTTCATTTTTGCCAATCTGACTGGCATGAGGTGATATCTTAAT
The DNA here is from genome assembly GCA_004027875.1 of Aplodontia rufa. Classification (NCBI taxonomy): domain Eukaryota; kingdom Metazoa; phylum Chordata; class Mammalia; order Rodentia; family Aplodontiidae; genus Aplodontia; species Aplodontia rufa. The sequence continues at coordinate 79,506 of PVKS010003547.1, forward strand.
GTGGTTTTCATTTGCATTTCTCTGATTACTAGTGATTTAGAGCACTTTCTCATATATTCATTGGCTTGATCAATGTCCTCTATTGAGAAGTTTCTATTTAGTTCTTTGGCCCATTTATTGATTGGGTTGTTTGTGTTTTTTAAGTTGAGATTTTTGAGGATTTTGAATGTTCTGAATATGATGTTTTCTTTATCTCAGTGAAGTTGTAAGCTTTTCCACATCTTTATCTTACGGAGCAACTCAACCCATCATTTTTGAGTAGCCTGACCCCACAGTGATAATGCCTTTTATTTTTTAAAAAGAAAGGGGTGGATGAGAGAGAGAGAGAGAGAGAGAGAGAGAGAGAGAGAGAGAGAGTCAATTTTATTTAGTTTTACACATGGCCTTCGTTGCTATGAGACTTTGTTGTGTCATGGTGCTGGGGTTTGAACTCGCGTACTTGCACATGCTAGGCAAGCACCATAACTGCTGAGCCACAGCTCCAGCCAGATACTGACTTTTATGATTGCCACAGGATATAAAAGTGATAAAAAAAAACAAACACAGTAGAGACAACTAAGGTCCCACATTGTACTCCACATAGCTTATCAGCAGCCCAATTTCTCCTTGATAATTAGGATCAAACACCAAGCCAGTGGAATACTGATCTTCTTTACATATTGCTCTAATTCATGTAGAGGAAAAAAAGGGATATATTCAGAGGTACCACTTTTGGATCCTTTTGTGGAAATATTTCTTTCTTTTCACCTAAACTTTAAGTCAGCAGAGCTCAAAGTTGTAGAAACAGAAACCACAGATTCTGTGGCTGTGTTATTACTGAGCTTAATGAGAGCAAACCCTGCCCCTTCCCTTTCTTGGTTTAAAGACTCATATATTTCAGTATTTCAGTTATGGGAGAAATAAGTTTGTCTCTTTTCAGGTAAGAACAAATCTGCTCTGCGAACTGAAGCCCCATCTCATGAGTACACCCTATACCATTGTTGCAGCTACTGAGGTGCTCATGAAGGCATCTTCAGAAAGTGGTTTGAAACTGGTTTTCTATACGAAGCTTAACAGCTGCATTCTATATGACAGAACACCATGGTTTAAAAGCATTGATTTCCAACTTGGGTCACAACAATGTTTTAGATGACAATCACACCAGGCCCCAGTACAGGGAGCAAAAGAGCAATAAAATTTCAGAGAACCATCCCAGCATTATAAAGTCAATAAAGAAGAGTGAGCTTGTTGCCAAGAGACAACAGTTTATTAACAGAATGACACTCCTGCAAGAGAGATAATGTGTATGCCCTACAGGCCCATAGATCACTGGTTGAGTTCCAGCTTACCTAAGGACTACATATTAGAAAATTTTGAGCTGGGTAATGACACAATTTTGTTTCCCTTTTGAAACATGACTCTAGCTACTCTGTGGAGGAGAGGTGCTGTCTTTGAATGTTAATTGTGAAGTACTGATTCATGGTCCAAAAGAAGATTTTAAATAAGCAGTTGAATGATCTGGTAGTCAGTGAAGTAGACTGTTTACTCATACGTATTTGAAATTTATCAGCATATTGAGTGTTTTAGTCTGCAATTTTTTACCTCTGTGACCCAAAGACCTGATAAGAACAATTTTAGAGGAGGAAAAGGTTTTTGGCACTCATGATTTCAGAGGTTTCGTTGCTCTGGGGCTTAGGTGAGGTAGAATATTATGGCAGAAGCCTGGTGGAGGAAAGTGGATCAGATCATGCACCAGAAAACAGAGGAAGAGAGAGAGCTCCACTCTCCAGAAGCAAAATATGTATCCCAAAGGCATGTTCCCACTGACCCACCTCCTCCAGCCATACCCTACCTGCCAGTGGTTACCTCCCAGTTCATCTCTTTCAGGGGATTAACACACTGATTAGATCAAGGTACAATTCAATCGTTTCACCTCTGAACTTCCCTTCAATGTCTCACACATGAGCTTTTGGGAGACAACCACAACTAAACCATAGCACTGAGATATATAGAAATTGTGACTGAGGCTATGAGCAGTTAAGATCACTCAGGGAAAATGTGTAGCTAGAAAAATTAAATGAAATAAAGGTTGAGTCCTGGAGTTGTTACATTTTTAAAAGTCAGGTATGGGATTAGAGAAGTGGCTCAGAAGTAGGGTGCTTATCTGGCATGCATGAGGACCCGTGTTTGAACCCCACCAACACTTATACAACCAAGTGTCAGAAGAACTAAAAAAACAGATGAAAAAAAAAAAATAAAGTTGATTCTTTCTTCTTCTCTTTCTCTAAAAAAAAAAATCAGGTAAAAATGTAGCTTTTTGGGAGTCTGACTTGGTGAACACTCTGAAGCTCCGGAGGCTAAATTTTTTAGGACCCTGTTTTTAAATACCTATTTGAAATAATTTCCAAACCATAAAATCTGACAAGAATAGACAGTCTCTGGATTAAGTTATGAGAAGGAGTTCAGTGCCCTGACACTTTTCATAACATTAGTTGTGACTCCAAGGCACTCATGTACACTTGTAGTCACTTGCAGAAAACAGTTTAAAAAGTCTTGTTCTAACAGGCAAGTTTAAATCGGTCTCAACAATGTTGATGTTGAGGATCAATAATTATTACAGAGTTAACACTTCTCAAATGGGAGACTCAAATTTATTCATTTTAATGGTATTTGGCTGCTCATCTCACTTTTTCTGCTCAATTATTCCGAAAGAGCACTGTGAAGACTCCAATAAGAAGCAAAATCTTAGGCAGTGAAATTGTATTACAAGCATTGATGAAACGGTGTAGTCAACATTGTAAGGGCATGGAGAGTTTTTCATTGGTGATATATCCTGACAATTCCACTGATGATCAGAGTTAAAAATACATTTTCCTGAGAGGCTCTCCAACAGGTCAATTTGGTATATCAGGAATGGTGCCTAGAATTTGCTATTTGTGAAAGCCCCATAGATGTTTCTGGAGATCAACTGTGGGATCATTTGGATATTGTTGAGGGTACCTTAATGATAGCACAATTATGGCAGCCACTTATAGCTGAATATCCAGACAGTGAAAGGTGACCACAATAAAGACAACGTCACAATTAAAGTGTGAAATTTTGTACCAAACTGAGAATCAAAGAGAGAACCATTTAATTAGTAACAGTGTTCATCTAGTGAACCATAATTACATCCAGGGAAGGCCTGCTGCATGTAGATGCTTCAATCTTAATACAGAGCAGCATATTCTGCGAGACCTGCCTTCCTATGACAAGTCATCCTTTGTAGATATTAGAATATATCCCCACTTAGTAATTCAGCTAAATGAATTATTCATTCAGGTAAATAAATCTTTTATGTAACACAAATCCACGAGTGTATGTGTATCTATTATTGTCTACATCAAACAGGTGTTTGTTAAACCCTTCATTACATTTTACCACAAGTAAGTTTCTCAGCAAAATATACATTAGGAAATTCCGTCCCTTACTTTGGTTGCTTACTAATATAAAAGTTATCATGAGGGGCCTTTTTGTATTAGTTCCTCACATAAAATAGTTAATCCCTCTTTTCAACCCTCAAGGAAGAAGAGACTTTGCACTATATCCTGGAGTTACACATAATGTGAGGGAGGGTCAGAGTTACAATACAAAACACTGTTTCTTCAGAGCACCTACCCAAAGCAACCCCTCACATCACAAAAATATACTAATTTTTTAAACTCAATCTGTGTGCAAAGGTGAGAGGTATTCAGAGAATTTTAAGAACTATGGGTCTTATTCATATCAACCTAGAATCAGAGTGAATGGGCTGAATCTTTGCACTGCCCCTGTGCCAGCACAGATGCCTTCAGGGACAGTAAATCGGGGTTGTCTGCACAGTTACAAGGAAAACGACCATAATAACGACATAACCACTGACAGTAGCATCAATTATCAGAATTACCATTATATTGTGGCTTCCATTTAATATGAATCTCTAAAATATTAAGCAGAATGTTAATATTTTATAGTCCCTTTAAATTTTAATTACATTTAATCATCTCATTTGTACCCTAAAACAGAGATTATTATCCTTATTTTACCAATGGAACATAGAGAAAATAGTCTGCCTAAGTTGACGCAGCTAGAGAATGGTGAAATGAGAATATTAACACAAAGGTTTTTTTATAAATTTTTAAAAACTGGATTAGACCTGGATTATATAGCTTTGGTTCAGCTGGCACAACATTGGAATATTTGGTTATTTGAATGTGTTTAGGGCTACACTAATTTTCCTATATTTTGTTGCTTTGTTCCTCCTTGATTGCCTTAGTTTATCTTAAATATTTTATTTATTTATTTTCAATGGTTCTGGGGGGAATCAAATCCAGGGCCTTGCACATGCTAGGCAAACTCTCTATCACTGAGCTATAATCCCTAGCCCATAACATATTTTACAGTGTTAATTTTAATTCATGTGCTCATTTTATATTCATTTTTAACTATTTTTAAATTATTTTCTTGGTTGCTCTATGATTACAATATGCATCTTGATTTATCACAATCAACTTTAGACTGCTAAATGAATTCCACCAAAATATACAAACTTGGCTCCATATAGCTTTATTTTCTCCTCCATCCTATATCCTATTACTTTTACATCTATTCCAACTGTGTTTAAACCCAATAATACAGTGTCATATTTTTATTTCATGCAAATTCCTATGTTTTTATAGTACTTTGAAGAAACAAAATAGAAATAGAAGTTATACCTGTGTGGTCTTTTATGCTGAAATCCAAGATTACCATTTCAGGTATTCTTCATTTCTCCCTGTACGTTTTAGTCATCAATTAGAATTCTTCCATATTCAGTCTCCCCATTTTTTGCTTATCTTTTAAGGCATGGGCTTCACAGCAGGTTTCCTTGAGCTCTGCTTTTCTTGGAATATCCTTACTTGCTTTCCATAAAATACTTCAACTGCCCACAAAATTCAACCATTTCAATTGCACAAGTCTTAAGTATTTAAAATAAACTTACAGATTTATGCAGCTATGGCCACACAAAGTTTAGAACAGTTTCAGGATTCCATTATGAATTTTTATGTCCATTAATTACAGCACTTTCCAACCATGGGCAAACACCAATCCACTCTCTGTCTTCATGGAATTTTATTTGGATACTTCATAAAAATGGACAGTAATTGTCCTCCTGTGTCTGGCTTCCAGTGCACAGTGCTTGTGAGGTTCATCTATGTCACATGAACACTGCCAGTTTGTTTTCCACCCTGTTAAACTTCATTACTATTAAGATAAATTATACTCCTTCCAGCAAGCCACCAATTACTGACACCTAGGCTGTCTCCAATTTATGTTCACCATGAACAATGCTACCGAGAACATTTATATACAAATATCTGTGTGTGTATATGTCTTAGTTTCTCTTGGGTAAAAAACCAGGGTGACAATCACAGGATGGAGGGTGGGCCAGGGAATCAACTATGTGACTAGAGGACTGTAAGTTTCAGTCCCAACCCTTGAATTTCGTGTAGGAGAGAGATGAAACTTGATTTATCCCCAAGTACAAATCTTTTCTCAAAATGACTAATATAACAAAATTTACATAAAATCCCCGAAGGGCAGAGTTTGGGGGGCTTCTAGTTTCCTAAACATGGGGAAGGTGGAGGACCCTGAGAGAGCTAGGGATTTCTGTGTCCCTTCCCCTATACCTGCTCTAAGCACCTCTTCCTTCTGGCTATTGCTGAGTTGTATCCTTTTACAATGAACGGACAAAAGTAAGTGAAGCAATTTCCCGAGTTCTGTGAGCCACTGTAGCAAATCACTGAACGTAATCAAGTAGTTCTGAGAACCACTGGCTTACAGCCTCTGGTATGGAACCACCAGTAACAACCTAGACATCATCTGTATGGCACTTGATGTAGGGGAAAGGGCCTATTTACGGGACTGACCCTGTACCCTATAGGACTCAACTTTTTCAGGAAAATAGTGTCAGAATCCAGTTAAGTTATAGGATAACCAGATGGTGCTAGAAAAGTGGTCACTCTTGGAAATATAATTCACATATTAATGCTTGCGAGCATACACACACACGTACACTCACGTTCTGCATTAAATGTGAATATAGAGAAGAATGATTTGTGCTTATCCTTTACATTCATACTCAATGTGGATTTTTTAGTATTTTAACTATTAAATTATTATAACAAATAAATAAGGTTATCTGACAGATACTGCTCTTCATTGTTTACCTTCAATTCTTTTTTTTTAAAGAATTAAGTTTTAAAATACTCTTTTTTTTAAAGAGAGGAGGACAGAGAGAAAGAGAGAGACAGAGAGAGAGAATCTATTTTTATTGAGCTTTTCACATGGCTTTCATTGCTCTGACACTTAGTTGTGTACATGGGTGCTGGGGTTTGAACCCGTGTACTTGCACATGCTGGGCAAGCACTGTAACCACCGAGCCACCGCTCCAGCCCCTTACCTTCAATTGTGAAAGGAAAAAAGTAGAGAAATGAAAAACAATCAGGGCTAAAAACAATTACAATTTCTTAGAAAATGCATAAAGTTTTAAAATCTTCAGAAACACTGCTAGCAGATTTCTTAAGCTTCAAAGATCCTGATCACAAAATGATAAGTATTTTGGGATTTTTTTTTAGTAATTATGTTGTAAATTTTCTTTTAAAATTCACACCAAGCATCGATAAGTTGATTACTTCTGTTACTTTAATGTATCTCAAGAAATACTTTTTAGAAATATAATTTTGGGTTTTATTACAGAGTAGATTATAAATGCAAAGCTTTAGTGTAAGAAACCTTAAAATAGTGTAAGACCTATTTTTATTCTTAAAATAATATAACCTTTCTCAAGACAGCTTCAATTCTATACTTCTATATTTTTGACAAACTGATCTGTTCTTTAAAAAAAAAATAACAGGAAACAGCAGGAAGTTTTCTGCTAGTAAGAAAATGAGGCTTTCTGTCAAAGGTGATCAAATGTGACACAGAAAACTGAAAATTGTACCCCTAACATTTGGTCGGTAACTGAAGAGAGTAACAGAAAGAATGCAATGTGTACTAACTAATTATATACTTTTCTAAGATACCAACTTTTTTAAAAAGTGTAAGAACCAGCAAGCTTTGACATCTACAAAAACCCCTATAATTAAAAGGGAAGGAAATAAGCATAGTGGAAGTTATTCAGGGTTTTCGTACACTTCATTAACTTTTCGGGGATTTATCTTGAACCATTCCTACAGACTCTATAAGAATTATATCTTCTTGAAATTGAAGGTACAAAGTTTTCTGATGGAAATTCTGAACATCCAATTTTTAGCCTATCTTCAATTACTATAGGTTTTTATCTATTGCTTATTATAAACTTGGTCATATAATTAATTTCACCTTTCTGGGATCTTTAGGAGTCAAATGAAGCAAAAATCAGACAATTCTAGCTCTGTAGCCATGGGAATGGCCAAATGAAACTATTTCAGCTAACTTAATTGATGTGAATACTTATTCTTACATTTGCAATTTGTTTGAAAAATGAATAGATTTGATAAATTGATAAAATATATCTTTAATATGTGATCCTAGTTGCTGATATGTAGTTGTGATGCAAAATTCCTGCTTTCATGAAATTTCATTGATAGATGTTTTAAAATTTTAACTTATGAACAGAATGAGAAACCCAGACTCTACTATGGACCCAAAGTAGAGATTTCAGTCTCTTCCTTCTGACTTGTAGTAAAGAGATCTACAATTCTCCTCTTAAATGCTCATTTAGTTTAAGCCACTTACTTAGGAAAGAGTAAAGTCACATCCTCATTATCCCTGGAGTCAAAAGATTAAGAAACAGTCAAAGATTTTTGTTTCATTCTGTGTATATGGTTAAGTATACCACATTGCATTATTCCATTTAAAATTTAAGGAAAAAGTTACTTACACAGTTTTCATGTGTCAGATAACATCTGAGATACATAGGAAATATTTATTAAATTTATTTAAAATCCTTTTATTTACATAAAGCAAATATATTGTAAAAAAAATTCATATATTTGAGAACAATCCTCAGGCACAAAGAAGTTAAGTACTTTGGGTGAAGTTACACAGCTACCATGTTGCAGAGCCAAGATTTGATTCTAAACCTTTGGTATCCAGAGTTCTTGTTCTTTCTTGTCCTCTATAAATACTGCCTTTTTCACATTCAAGAAGTTATATTCCTGGGACCTAAATGGACTTCACAGAGAAATATCAAAGACATTTCTTCTCTTTAATTAATAGGGAAAAATATTAGCTATTATACTAATTTTGGGCAAAACTAATTAACCCACTGTACTTTCTGGCTGTAAAAAAGTCCCAAGTCAAGGGGATGTATGTCCAATCGTTTACTGAGATTTAACAGAATTTGAAATGTTGTCCATTACAAATTATTTGCTTTAGGAAATGCAGAACATGGACGTTATATGAAAACAATCAGAGCACTGACCAAAAATTATCATGATCAACTTTTTGGAAATGTGGACGTTAACCAATGACTTGTGAGAATCGGAGGAATTACTGAGACTAGGTGAAAGCAGCATTATAATTTGAGCTGTTCCCATCCCCAGCTCTCCCAACTTCTAGTCTTGCCACCACTAATCTGTGAAAAACAGTAGCCACTAGAGGGAGCCGATGAGTCTGGAGCGCCTAAAAAAGTCCCATTCTCAGAGCACCATCACTATTTCACCAGTGGCTCAGAGTCATGGATAAGTTTAATTTGCAGGGTGTTGTTATTATTTGACCTGATTTGGAATTTACTGCATGGGGGACATTTATGCCCATGGAATATGTTTTTAAAAATAAAAAGCGATTTTTAACATCTCAAGTTCTTAGTGTTCAAATATGAGTTAAGGTAAACAAGAGTATTGCCAAAACATAAAAGGAAGATCTGCGGAACGAGATGTATATGAGAGGCTTTCAAAAGTTTTGACATATCCCTGGTGATTTAAAAGACAGCACACACATCTAGAGTGGCATGTATGCCAGGAAGAAGGTCTGAACGTGGCACTGCAGCTTAATAATGAAACCTAACTCAAGCACCAAAAAGGGCTAAGTCAGAACTTTATCTTACAGAAAATGTGTTTCGCCAAGAACGGTGGCACATGCCTGTAATCCCAATGACTAGGAAGACTGAGGCAGGAGAATTGCAAGTTAAAGGCCAGCCTCAGCAACTTCAGGAGGCCCTAAGAAACTTAGCAAGACCCTTTCTCAAAACAAAAAGTAAAAAGGGCTGGGGGTATCAATGGTAAAGTGCCCTTGGGTTCAACCCCAGTGCCAAAAAAGAAAAAAAAATAAAATGTGTCCTAAAATAAATGTGTAGAGCTCCCTCGACATATGGAGTAAGACTTAATGGAATGTAATACTTTGTTAAATTAATCTAAGAAGGTCACTAAACCAACTAGCAGCAGCAGCAACAAAGATAGGGAATGGAGGGGAATGAGATTTGTATGATTTCCATGATGTGTGATCTACCATGTCCAGTTTGCAACAAGAAAAATGCAGGAGGAGGAAGTGTTTCCTGTGCACAGGAAAAAAACAGCAGGCAATTAAAGTTATCCCTAGGAGGATCTAGATGCTGGGCATATTAAATAAAGACTTTAAATCTTCTATTGGAGAAATAAAGGAAGCCACATCTAAAGAACCAAATAACAATTTCAGCATTAAAGATTAAACGCCTGAAAGGAAAAATTTAATACCAGAATCCAATAGCAGATCTGAGTTGGAAGAATAAATAACCAATGAAATTGAAGATAGGTCAATTGAGAACAGTATGCAGAACAGAGGAAATAAGTAATGAGAAAAGAGACCACAGCCTCAGAGTAATGTAGTACATAAGCAAGCATACCAACATATTCACGTTATGAGTTCAAGGAAAGAAGATAAGGTAAAAAATAAACCAGAAATAGTGTTTGAATGACATATAGCTAAAAACATTTCAATTTAATTAAAAACATTTGTAGTATTTAATGTGTATATCAATAAAACATTTTTTAAGAAATTTCATTATGTCTTCAGCTTATACATCTTATCATTATTAGAATCTATCTCATTCTTAAGAAGAGACCCTAAAGGCATGATTAATCCTAAATATTTTAAGAACTCTACAAATCAACTACAAAAATACAACTCAATTGAAAAAGATTTGAATAGTTACTTCTTCAAATAAGATATACACATAGCTAGTGACATTAAACTCTTCACTAATGAAGACATTTTTATGATGTCTACTATCAAGAAAAATTAAAATAAAATTTAAAAAGCAGAATAACAAATGCTGGTAAGTATGTGGGGAAATGGGAGCTTATGCAATTTCTGACAGGAAGTGAAACAGTGCAACCACTATGGAAAACAGTCGTGTTTAGCTTCAAAAGGTGAAACACAGAATTGCTATGTGATTCATTAATTCCTTTCCTAGGTGTGTACGCAAAGGAATTGAAAGTAGGTCCCCAAAATGATACTTGAATTACCATGTTCACAGTTGCATTTTCGCTCAAGTGTCCATCCACAGATAGGTATAAAAAAAATGTGGCATATACATCTAATGGGATATTATTATGCAAGCAAAAGAAATGAAATTCCAATACCTGCTATGTACATGAAAGAGCCTTCAAACACAATGCTGGATTACATATAACTAATTAAAAAAATTGCTTACTGAAATAAGCCAGACACAAAAGGACAAACATTGTGTGATTACACTTATATGAGATACCTACCATAGGCAGATTTATAGAGAGAGAACATGGATTGGAATTACCAGAGACTTGAAACGGGGAATGGGGAGTTATAACTTAACGGCAATAGCACTTACGCATGTGGCGTGAAAATATTTGGCAGTAGAGTAGCGATGGTTACGCAGCACTGAAAATGTAATACATGCCACAGAACCGCACACCACTCAAAATGTTAATCCTTCAATTTTATGCTATGTGTCTTTTATAACACAAAAGCAATCCTCCCCCAGTGGTCCTGAGCCTCTGCAGTGTCATTCACATAGGAATGTTGCCCTTTACAGTTCCTTATATTTGACCTTTGTAGATGATGAAATTATAAAGTTTCCATCTTTATATAACCTTTTTCATACTTAAAATTTATTACAAATATAAACTGTTCTCTCACATCCAAAAATCACACTATTTTAATCTCCTTTAAACAACCTATGCTTTTTTCTCTACCATGAACTGTCCTTTGCCTTTGTATGAATAGTCTCTTATTTCTCTTAAGTTGGAGTGACTAAAAAATACACTGTACAGAGAGAACATGACAAATACTGAATATATTGTGAAAGCTAATTTATTTTATTTTTTAAGATCAGACAATTGACCTTTTTTATCATATTGTGTATATTGCTTTTGCTTTTTTGTGTTTCACTTATAACTGGAAGGTCGGGGGAGAAGAAAGGGAACAGATGGAGGAAAAAGGAGGTTTATCAATATCACTGGGTATACTCAACTCCCATGAGAAGCCAAACTAGACTCAGGCAGGCATATACACTCAGAAATTTCAATAATTAATGTACATGTATATGCTCATTGCTATCTACAGCATGGAATACAGAGAAGATGTGAGATTGGGAATGGGTGAAGAGGGATAGATCCTGGACTAGAATCAGGCTTAGCGTACTTTGTCACGATCTATCTATACATGAATATGTAACAACAATTCCCTCCAATATGTAAGGCTATGCTGGCCCAATTAAAAAAAAAACATGAATTCTCATTTTATTTTTGTTCCCAATTTGTAGTACAATTTATTCTTTTTAAGTTACCATATAGAAGTACTTCCTCTAAAATTCCATTTTACAACATCCAGCTGCTTCTCTAAAGTGTCTTTTAATTTCTAATTCCATCTGGCTAACTGCTGGCCACCTCCCTTGGTGTCTGCCACAGGCTTAATGAAAATGTTCAGTAATCCGTCTCTCAGGTCAGGCTTGCAATTTACCTCTTAGCTCCCTGGTAGAATATAATGAGATCATTGTTCCAGTGCTTTTTGAAGACTTATATTTTAGAAGAGCTCTCCAAAAGTCTCTAAAGATTTGTGCTATGAGTTATTCAGGAAAAATGAATTTTATGATTTTCAGTAACCAGGAAGTGCATCAGGTGTTCAAAAGAATGAACCCAGCCATTAGAAACATGAAAGGAAGTGGTCAAAACTGGAACATCCTTACTGATATAACTGAAGAGAAAGTACAGGGTCAGTGTACTACTAAATCAAAAGATTTAAAAGAGGGGCTGGAGCAGTGGCTTCATGGTTGCGGTGCTTGGCTGGCATGCGTGAGGATGTGGTTTCGAACCCCAGCACCATGTACACAAGGAAGTGTTGGAGCAACGAAATCCATATGAAAAACTAAATAAAATTGATTCTCTCTTTCTCTCTCTCTCTCACTGTCCCTGTCTCTCTTTAAAAAAATAAAAGAAAGAAAGATTTGAAAGATAAATATGTGAAAAACAAGTTTCCACTACCACCTACAATATCTTAGGAAATCCAAAGTGAAAATTATTCATGAGTAATTATAACTTCGGTAACGTTAGTTCACCAACATTTTGCCATATTTTTTGATTCTCTGGCTATGCATTTATTTTATTATTTAACTTTTACATATACTTTCTAATTCCTTTTTATTAACTATTATTATTATACATATTTATGGGGTACAGTATGATAACTTGATACATGTATATGCTATATAATGATCAGGGTCATTAGCATTTCCATCTACCTACAGTTTATAAAAAGTACATGGTAGCTTTACATATTGTGTGAGGCATAGTGAGATATTTCAGTATAAACATACAACGTGTACTGTTCAAATCTGGATAATTATCTTTCCATTCAGTTATCTCTGAGGTCTTTGAGTTCCTTTCTTCCAGTTACTCATAAAATATATAATAGTTACTAACGTGCACATGACCTGGACTGGATCTTCAGCACTGCAAAATATTATACACAGACAGACACACACAAACACATACATACCCACACACAGAATTATATGCACATCTATAACTAAAGTAGATATATGCATATAATACATATATATAATATAAATACAAAAATATATACAAATATGTATACAAAAAAGTATGACTAAAACTGAATAGTGTGTACTATGGCTATAATAAAATATTATGAAATATAGTTACCTCAGTCTGCTGTATTTGTCCGTGTGCTTTTCTCTTTCCTATTTGAATTACATGATTTGGATAGCATCTCACTAAATAAAAACAATCTATTAACTTTTTCTATATATCAGAATAACCCTATGTCAGAAACATATACACATGTCTATAAAGTCACACCTATTAGACCTATAGGTCTAATTATTTTAGTTTGCTGCATAATATTTCATTATATACTACAATTTTATTAATCCCTTATTACTGGACTTTCACTTTGGTGTTTTTTTTCTCTACAAATAAACCTGAAATAATCATCAATGTATAGATATTTTATACACCTTCACGAATGGATGTATGGATCAAATGGCATTTATATATTTAATTTTGGTAAGTGTTAAATTAGATTACTTTATCAAAAGTGTATTTTATATACTTCAATGCTATCTTATTATACTATTCACATTTGTTCTATGCCATTCTTGCTAAATATATCTTCTTAATTATTTATAAGCTTTTGTCACTGATAATTTAAACTGCATTTTTAATTTTTCTAGATGATTAGTTTTGGAGTAGAAATTCTATCTGCATATATGTTTAGTTATACTTAACTTGGTAACTTCTGGTTCTGTTTCTATTTTCTCCCTTCTTGGTTTTTTAAAACTTTATTCCAGTGGTTCTTTCTCTGTTTTTTTTTTTAATTGGTGAAGCGATTCATTGTTACACATTCTTGCATTCGCACACAACAATTTAACTTGAACCCAGTCCTTACCCAGGATCCCCCTGCCTCTGCCCACTCCCGGTCTCTTACCTCCACTGCATTCCCCCAATTACAAATATTAAAATATATATACATATATAATTTTTTAAAATTTTCTAGTCTTAAATGCCTGTAGGAGTATTATTTAGCTTCTTAGGGGAGTAAAATATACCATACAGTATTTATCGTCCCCTGTTACCACCTTGTCCTCCCCTCTCACCCCCCACCCCTGTTCATAATTAGACTTCCCCCAGATCGTGTGTTATTCCAACTTTGGTGAATCTATTATTTAGACTTGACTGTCTTTCAATCTATCCTCATTTACTTTAAATGATAGCAAATGATAGTAGTGTTACTTTTTTAAAAAAAGAGAGAGAGGGACAGAGAGAAAGAAAGAATCAATTCAATTTTATTTAGTTTTTCATGTGACTTTCATTGCTCTGATACTTCGTTGTGTACATGATGCTGGTATTCCAAACCACATCCTTGCTCATGCCAGCCAAGTGTGTTAATTTTAAAGGCATTTTCATTACAACACATAGTATTTCATATAGTTATTTTAAATGAAAAGATTAAACATACAAATGTGATTAGCTAGATTTCTACTATTGATAATATTTTGATACATTATAATAAGAGTTATTTTCTGGCATTTCAAAAGTTTGTTTTCCAACAATTGTTTCTTTTAATAGCTCAATCACATAGAAATTTCTGTTCATTATGCAAAAGCAGGTAATGAAGATATACAAAAAGAAAAAAACTAAAAATTTTGACCAAACTCACAAAGCAGAGACATCACTGCTAATATTTTTAAGTTCACCCTTGCTTTTGACATAGATGTATACGTATGTGTGACAATGGATGTACAGAGACATAGGTAGACACACAGGTAAAGACACAGTTCTTCATGCACACATTTCCATATCAGTAAATATAAACATATGACCGTAAGAATCCTACTTAAATCCTGCATGTTATTTTAATTTTAATGAGGGTGTTGATATGGAAAGACTGTATAATAGAAAGGAGATAGGTTCTGATATCAGCATGCCTGCCTGAATCATGTCATTACTCTAGCCCTGACAAAATTATGAGCTGTTATTTGACCCCAACGTACATTACTTTTCTCATCTGTAAAATGCCAGAGAAATATTTTTAAAACTATAACAAAAGTCATGGGGGAAGTTAATTATGGGCTTAAGGAAAGTGAAACATGGAACCATGGGGAGCCCAAAGGGGGAAAACCATGGTCTGGTACCAGTATTGGTTTGTTCGGTCATTACACTGCTGTTGTTGATTGATGATGAACCCCTCCTAATTGTAAGACCATGTCTATAGAATTTTTAAAAAGTCATGGGGTGTCCCGGTCCAGCAGGGTTCTGACCTGAGGGATGGGCTGGGGATGAGAAAAACCACTGGCCAGAGACCCGAAACGGTCTTTCTATGTCCAAACTTTACTTTGCCTTTTTATAGATCCATACTTTACATCTCTCTTTCAAGGCAACGTTCATTTGTACTTCTACGACAAAATGCCTAACATTAAGTAATCTCAAACAAGTCAAGGCAACGCTACAAGACTCTATTTCAGAACAAACATGGACAGCAATTTCTCACAGTTCTGAAGGCTGGGAAGTTCAGGATCGAGGCATAGGCAGGTTCGGCTGCTAGCAAGAGCTCATCTTCCAAAGGAGCAGGGACACCACGTCCAGCAGCAAAGTGCAAGAGCTTTCTCCCCAAAAGGAGCGAGAGCCCCGGACTGCTGGCTGGAGGCTCTTCTTAAAGGCCTTCACCCTGCCCCCTCGAGGCCTCTCTACATTAGCTTGTTCATTGCCACACCTGGATTTCGGAGGCACACGTTTGACCAATAAGCCTCTACGTGCGCCTTTTGAAGGCTCTAGAATAATTGGCAGGTGATACCAATGCAAACCATCTGAAGCCCGTGTCCACACCCTGTTTTTCAAGCTTAACAATATACAATCTAGCAGCCCCTCCCGAAGGAGCCTATGCAAACAGCAACAAGATCCAGGGCAGCTGATAAAGCAAAGGTCAGACCCCAACAATGGGAAAGGCATGAGGATTTAATGTAATAACATATATAAAATTTAGAAAGATGCAGTATAGTAAGCACTCAATAATGTATGCTCATTTTCTTTGTTATTATAATCTCTATTTGTTTACCCATTTATTTCCAATTTTTCATTACTGTAAGATATGCGTGGTAATGACTTTCATTCAATCTATTTGCATAATTATTTCCTTCCTGTAAGACTGAAAAATAAACTAGTTGAAATGGAGTTACTTACTAAGGTCTTATAAATTTCCAAATAGTACTCAAAAGATTATTTGTTAAATATTTCTGACACCATATAAGTACCAGGCTGACTAGTGCATCCCTCCCAACATTAGATATTATTTTGAGTATTTGCCAATCTGGAAAGAAAATGCAAATGTTTTAAGTCAAACAATTACAAAATTTGAATACTTTCCATATGTTTTTAAAAGTCTTTCTTTCAAGAATTGCCATTCATTTTTGCTTAGTAATTGATGCTTTTTTTCTTATTTAATTTGTAAGTGCAAATTAAATACATTCCAAATACATTCCCCAAAATCAATTCTTAAAAGTTTTGTTTTTGTTGTTCTCATTGGTTTATTCTTTGTCTGGTTTAGAGTGTTCTTATTTAATCCAAAACAGCATCTTCTGTAAGAACCTGGAGAGCTCTCCTTTTTTCCATATTTATAAAAATTCATATGCTCATACAAATCTTGCATGTACTTAAGGATTTTACCTGTTTTCCTTTTTGCTTTCTTTGAAGATCTTATTTGTACTGATTTTTTTTTAAAAAGAGGACAGCGAGAGAGAGAGTGAGAGAGAGAGAGAGAGAATCAATTTTTATTGACTTTTTCACATGGCCCTCGTTGCTCTGACACTCCCTTGCATACGTGGGTGCTGGGGTTCGAACCTGCACACCTGCGCATGCCAGGCAAGTGCCGCAACTGCCGAGCCACCACTCCAGCCCCCTGAATTTTTATTCTAGTGATATATCATTGGTGTTATTTCTGCTTTTTACTCTCTGCATTGGTGTTAATGATGTTCCAGTATTTTCTGTTTCCTCACTATTCTACCTTATCCTTCCTGTTGCCTTTGAATATCAATCAATTAACTCCTTATAGATTTCGAAAGAATGCAATATTTTATTTTTATTTTTTGTTTCAATTACTTCCAGAGGAATGTCCAGTCCCAGCCGGCAGGAACCGATGGCTCTCAATCGGCGGTTGACTGGGAGTGAAGTAGACCCACTGGCCCTGGGTTCTCCAAGCGCTTCCTTTCTCCCTTTACTGCGGCTAGAGGCCTCCAAGCTCTTCCTTCTCCACCTTCTCTCTTTTAGAGGCAAGGCCTTTACATACATCTCCTCTCACTAGAGGCTTTTACATCTCCTTCCTCTTCACTAGAGGCAAGGCTTTTTACATTTAGAGTCAAGGCTTTTCACATTTTCTCTTTTAGAGTCCCTATTTCTACTGCTGAGGCTTTTCTTCCTCTCTTACTGCCTGCATGTTAGGTCTTCTTCTTCTGCCTCTGCTTCTTCTGCTGCTCTCCTCTGTCTCTGCCGTGTCTCTGACTAGTTCTCGTTTCTGCCGTCTGCATGGGAAGGTCTCCTCTCACCAGCGTCATCTATCTATCTCTGTACACCCGGTATTTATCTGTTAACAATAACCAATAGGGATACAGTGCAAACACATTCAACCTATTGTAACAAATGAGCAGCCAAATAGCTTAGTCATGCAGTCAGGCAGTTTGCTAATTACAAGCCAGCTGGGCCTCTTTGAGTTGTTTAGCACCAATTCTTTTAAAAGCCAGCTGGGCCCCTTACAGAGTTGTTTACCACTAATTCTTTTCTCTGGCATCATGTTGGGCTTAGTCTCCAACAGAGGAATATTTTTCATTGGAGTCTAGAATTTGCTATGTATTTGCTCCTTTAAAAATATACATACAGGGCTGGAGTAGCAGCTCAAAGGTTAGAGCACTTGCCTAGCATGCACAGGACCCAGGTTTGAACCCCAGCACCACACACACAACTAAATGTCAGAGAAACAAATGTCAGATGAAAATATAAATAACATTGATTCTCTCTTTCTTTCTCTCTCTCTCTCCCCTCTAATATATATGTATGTATGTGTATACACACACACACACACACACACACACACTCACATATATATATACATTTTACACACACACATATATGTATATATATGCATATATATTTTTCATGACTGGAAAAAGTGATTGGCTGTAACAAATCTGTGATAATGATATTTAACATTTATTTATATTTGATTTCTCAGCAACTCCAAAAGGTAGGTTTTGCTTGTGCCTGAAATTAAGTAATTTGCATGCTGTTGTATACAGAAGAAAAGTTATAAATTGAACTTTAATGACAAAGACATCCTTTGTTCCCACTCAATGTGGTCCATTTTTTGTCACTCAACCTGAAGAAGTTAACTTTGAGATATAATTTATTGGGAAAGACATAGAAATATACCATCTCTGGGCGGATACAATCATAACTAAATGACCCTGATAATGAAAATGTTCTACTTGAATAATGAATTCTATAGAATGTGAAAACCAGATGATAAAACTCTTCCACCTAGGGTAATACTTTATATTAGAAAGTGATAGCAGTCACGCTGTATTTAGGTGCATGGGGCAAGCTGGTCTTGCTGGAAGATAGCATTTATTTTGGGAAAGTATCCATGTGGGTCATAGTGTTTCAAAAATGGTAATTAGCACATCCAAGACCATATATCCAACTCCAGGATGCTGTTGTATATATGGATTTCCTTGAATGCCAAACATAATCTTATAGAAAATTTGGGAGTTAAAAAAGACATTTTTAAAGAAATGCATAGTCAAAGAAAGATGTTTACTGTGTGCTTATATTGGGCACAAGGATGCAGCAATGAAGAAGATTATTTCTTTCCCCTCAGCAAATAACAATCCGCTGAAAGAGATTATTACATACACAAATCATTATAATAGAGCAATAAACATGGAGTACATGCATAAATAGGTTTCTCAAACAGTGGTGCATACTAAATATTTAGAATACATGAGGAACATCTTATTCTAGAGTCACAGATACTGGGTTACAAGAACACAATTAATGGAGTGAATAATACTACCTGTGTGAAGAGCTTTATAGAAGCATCATACAAGTGTTGATTTGTGGTGACAGTCCTGGAAATTCATAAGGTTCTATCAAATGGTGAGAATGGGAGAAAGCAGATGTTCTCTTTTTAATTTTTTTATTCTTCCCCTACATGCTTAACATATTGAAAGTCTCATTATCCCTAAGTTGAATTTAGAGGTCAGATTTTTAGGCCTAAAGAGAAGACAGTCACATTGGGTCATACTGGACATACAGGGATTTTACAATATCTAACTATATTTTATACCAGACAGACAATTTTATGATAACACACAATCCCATCTATGATGTAGATTTTAGTTGAGGTAGGAGTTTAACTGATCTACATTAGCTATGTGGTAAATTTAGGATCAAAGTACTCTTAGTGTTTTTATAATAGTGCTTTCAAACAGGAAAATACAATTAAAAAGACAATTTAAAATAAACTAATGCTCCTAGAAGCTGCCTTTCGGATTTTGCTAGTCCTTGTAAGAAGAATGTGAAATTGCTCTGCTACCTCATCTTCCCATTTAAAATAGTATGGCAAAAGTGGCTGCCCAAGATTAGAGCAAATACTTCAGATTCTTTAAGTACAACCTAATTTCCAATCTTGCTCAATAGAAATCTAGAGCTGCTGCATTCAGTTTCCAAATCCAACAGCACCACAGGAGACCTTGCTGCAAATTGTGGATGAGCAAAGGAGACATTGCATATGCTCTGCCTTTCTATTTTCAAAGCTCTCTCCTCTCTTACTCTGGACCCTCTATTCTGCAGCATCTGTCTTGATGTTCTTCACAAAAAGGACTTGCTCTCAGGTGATGTTTCAATTTCCTCACTTAGATGATTATGGGGGGGGTGTTGTTTATTTTTTATTAGTTGAATATGGACTTACAATTGAGGGGAGATCATTATCAAACAATCAAGAACAAATGTATATTCACATATTTAGCCAAGGCTGATGCCATGGTTTGCCCCCATAGGTTCCCCATGGTTCTATGTTTCCCCCAAATGAACCCATGTGTTAAATGGACTTTTCGTGAAGGTCAGAGATCTCCTTCTGAGTTGATTCCCCCATACTCCTTCGCTCCAGTTTCTAGATATTCTTCCTGATCCCTCCTCCCTCCCTGCCCCTCTCTCTATGACTCCAGGTATCCTAGGCAAGGTTCCTTCTATTTGTGTAAAAATACATACGTGTTGAGTTATTGTTAGCTTAGCCATCTAAGGTAATGTTTCCGGTTGTAATCTAGCTTCCACAAATGAGAGAAAATGTTTGGCCCTTGAGTCTCTGAGATAAGGAGAGTTCACTTAGCATAATTTTTTCCATCTCCATCCATTTGGCTGCAAATGCCATAATATCATTTTCTCTAATAGCAGAGTAGTATTGCATTGTATATATGTATCAAAGTTTTAAAATCCACTCATTGAGTGAGGAGTATCTGGGTTGGTTCCATAGTCTAGCTATAGTAAATTGAGCTGCTATAAACATTGATGAAGTATCTCTATAATATGTTGATTCTAACTCTTTTTGGAAAATACCCAGAAGTGGGATAGCTGGGTCATAAGGCAGTTCCAGTCCTAAGTTTTTGAGGATTCTCCACACTGCTTTCCAGAGTGGTTGAACCAGTTTGCAGTCCCGCCAGCAATGTGAAAGTGTTCCTCTTTTCCCACAGCCCCTCCAGCATCTGTCATTGCTTGTGTTCTTCATTTTTGCCACTCTAACAAGAGTGAGGTGGAATCTCAGTGAAGTTTTAATTTGCATTTCTCTTATTGCTAATGATCTAGAGCATTTTCTCATATATTTATGGACTTTCTGCACTTCTTCTGGTGAGAAGTTTCATTTTAGATCTGTAGCCCATTTGTTGAGTGGATTATTTGTGGGTTTGGTGTTTAGTTTTTTTAGTTCTTTGTATATTCTGGATATTAGCCCTCTGTCTCAGGTGTAGCAGGCAAAAATTTTCTCCCATTCTGTAGGATGTCTTTTGATACTTTTGACTAATTCTTTAGCTGTGCAAAAGCTTTTTAGTTTAATTGCATCCCATGCATTTATTCTTGACTTTACTGCTTAAGCTATGAGAGTTTTGTTAAGGAAGGTGGAGCTGACCCCTATATCCTGTAGTGTTGATTATACTTCTTTTTCAAGTAAATTTAAAGTTGCTGGTTTAATATCCAGATCTTTGAACCATTTTGATTTAATTTTGGGGGAGGGCAAAAGATAAGGATCCAGTTTCAGTTGTCTACACATGACTGTCCAATTTGTCCAACACCATTTGTTTAACAGGCTATCTTTCTTCCACACTATCTTTTTGCCCCTTTATCAAATATCAGATAGTTAAAGGTATGGGAGTTCATCTCAGAATCCTCTATTCTATTCTATTGGTCTTCAGTTCTGTTTTGATACCAATACCATGCTCTTTTAGTTACTATGGGCCTGTAATATAATTTCAGGTCAGGCATTGAGATATCCCCTACTTCTTCCTTCTTGCTGAGTAATGTTTTGGCTAATCTGGGTATCCTGTTATTCCATACGAACTTGGGAATTGCTTTTTCTGTATCCATGAAGAATGACATTAGTATCTTGATGGGAACTGCATTAAATCTGATAGGGCTTTGGGTAGAATGGCCATTTTGATTATATTAATTTTGTATAACCATAAGCATGGAAAAGCACAGGACCAGACGGATATATGGCAGAATTCTACCAAATTTTCACAGAAGAGTTAACACCGATCCTCTATAAGC
Organism: Aplodontia rufa; assembly: GCA_004027875.1. Classification (NCBI taxonomy): domain Eukaryota; kingdom Metazoa; phylum Chordata; class Mammalia; order Rodentia; family Aplodontiidae; genus Aplodontia; species Aplodontia rufa. Next base: position 101,306 of record PVKS010003547.1, read on the forward strand.
TCTTCCATGAAATTGATAGGGTGGTAGCACACCCAAACACTTTTTATGAAGCATATATTATTACACTGATACCAAAATTCAACAAAGACACATCAAGAAAAGATAACTACAGACCAATTTCCCTGATGAATATAGATGCAAAAATCCTTAATAAAATTCTAGCTAATGAGATCCAAAAGTACATTAAAAATATAATACAGGAAGCAAGATGGCGTTCTGAAGACAAAAGGCTTTCCCTGCACCTCCGCAACTGATCGGGATTTCTCCAACTTCTCGCCAGTATTTCCAGGTGCGTTTGGGGAGATTGGCATTGTGAACCACCAGTCCTAATCTTGGCAGTAGATTTGAGAAATAGAGACTTGGAAGCGACCTGGGGCTTTCTTCTGATCTGTCTCGGCTGCAGTGTGGCAGCAGTCGCCCCGCGGCAGCAGCCGCCTCGCCTACACTCCCGCCCGCCCGAGTCACATCTGCAAAGAAAAACCCGCTCAGCTTTAAAATCAGCATTCTTGCAAGGACCCCTCTTGGAACTGCGTTCCGTTTTGCGACGGGATCGGTGACTGGAAATATCATCCAAGCAAGCGCAGAGCGGCGGCTTGCACGGAGGAGGCGGGGCAGATTCGGCCGGGGCGAGGAGGCCCAGCAAACTTCCGTGCTTTGTCTGCTTGCTGGTTGCCACACTCCCAGCCCGCCCGATCAGGGCGGGACCTCTTTGGGACCGCAAAGCAAGCTCTGGGTGCCCCATCAGGAAGCAGCGGAGATCGAGGGAGGAGACGGGACCAGAAGGCTTGGCTGAAGCCCTAGAGAAGTTGTGGGAGCAGCGAGGGAGGAGGAGCATCCATTTTTGAGACCACACTTCCTGCCCTGGACCCGCCTCTCCCGGGTCTGCAAAACAGGCTCATAGGACTGTGCCTGGATCCAGCAGCTGAACACAGGCAGTCTCAGCAGAAGGTGGAGTCCAGGGCCTGAATCCTCCTCTCATAAAGGATCTGGGACTGAGGAGTAACAGAGTTAAAGGCTCGTCCTCCCAACACAGACTGGTCTTTAACAGGGCGGAGAGGCTGATCCCCACCTCAGGGATCATAGAAGTCATGTCTGACAACTACCAGCAGATGGAGCTCTGATAACATATCTTCTGACTTTCAGATCC